>CAUYPK010114714.1:0-10845 GCA_963574355.1 Loris lydekkerianus
GGAGATTAAAAGTTGATGACCATCCTCTTCTAGCTTGAAAGGTTTCAGCAGAGAGATCTGCAGTTATTCTAATATTCTTCCCCTTGTAGGTAATGGTTTTCTTTCATCTGGCAGCCTTCAGAATTTTCTCCTTCATATTAACTTTAGTGAAATTGATTATGATGTGTCTGGGGGATGTCTTATTCGGGTTGAGTTGTGCTGGAGTTCTGAAAGTGTCTGCTATCTGAATTTCAGAATCTCTTGGCATGTCTGGAAAGTTCTCCTTCATAATCTCTTGGAGAAGAGACTCTGTGCCTTGTGAAGCCACTTCATCACTTTCGGGGATCCCTATAAGACGAATATTGGTTTTCTTCGAATTATCCCAGAGGTCTCTGAGAGAGTGATCTGTTTTTTCCCTTCATTTCTCTTCCTCATTGAGAGTTTGGGAGCGTTTGAAAGTTTTTTCTTCAATGTTAGAAATCCTTTCTTCTGCTTGCTCCATTCTGTTACTGATGGATTCTACTACGTTTCTCAGATCTTTGAGGGCTGCAACTTCTTGTCTCAATGTGTCAAAATCTTTGGTTATTTGGTCTTTGAATTCGTTGAATTCTTGAGATATCTTTTGGGTTACTGCTTGGAATTCTAATTTGATCTTATTTGCTATCCAGATTCTGAATTTGATTTCTGACATCTCATCTGTTTGTGCATTGGATTTTGTGCTGTGTCTGCCCCCTTGATCCTTGGGGGAGTTGATCTACTCTGACTATTCATATTGCCAGAGTTTTTCTGTTGATTTTGCCTCATGATTGTTTTTCACTGTTGCATCTGGCCATTCTCAGAGTTGAGGAGATGTCTCTCCAAGTGGGACCACTCTATTGTTGCTGGATCCCTGTAGGGAATGACCCTGTGTAGTTCCTCTGGGGCTGCCCCAGTGAGGGAATTCTGGTTGTGGAAGCAGCTCCAAATTGTGACACACCTAGACCCAGCAACAGGGCAAGAGGTGGTGCACACATTTCTGGAAGTGTCTGTCACCCAATGACTTAGGCATAGAGTAAGAGAGAAATTTGGGGGATATAACTAGTGCTAGAATTTTCTAGCAGGTTACATTCATTTGAAGAATAAAGAAATTAAAACTCCTCAAAGAAAAAAAATACTAACAAAGACTTAGGACAAGTGCAAAAAAATAAATCCTCATTTGAAACCTCAAATTCACTGTTCAGTATGAGCATTGATACATATAAGAAGACATATAGAAGGAATATTATAATACCTATGATATTTTAAAGTGAAGGGGGTATTGATAACCATAAAAGATGGTTCCAGGACTATAGAATTGATTATCAAAAAGCATTAGGACATTAGGGAAATCTCAGCTATATTTATTTGGCATTCCAATTCCATATTGATAAAATACATCAAGATGGGCCATTTCTTTTTTTTTTAAGATAGATTCTCACATTGTTCTACTTGGTAGAGTGCTGTGGTGTGATAGCTTATAGCAACCTCAAACTCTTGGAGCTCAAGAGATCCTCTTTCCTCAATTTTTTTTATTTTTAATAGATTTGGGATCTCATTCTCGCTCAGGCTTTTCTCAAACTCCTGAGCTCTCATGATTTACCTGCCTTGGGCTTCCAGAGTGCTAAGATTATAGGCATGAACCACCGTACCTGGCCAACAACATGAACATTTAAAATATATTTTTATTTTTAATTATTATGGGTACATAATAGTTGTCTGTTTTTATAGGGTACATGTGATTTGATACAGGCATACAATGTGAATTAATTGAGTCAGGGCAATTTGGGGTCTCCATTACGTCAGGTATTTAACACTTCTTTATGTTAGGAGCATTCCAATTATACTCTCTCATTTATTTTAAAGTATACCCTAACTTATTGTTGATTACAGTCATTTTGTTGTGCTATCAAATATTGTTTATTCTGTTTAACTGTATTTTTATACAGATTAACCATCCCCACTTCTACGTCCCACCCCACCCTGGCCCAATATCCTTTCCAGCCTCTGGTAATGATCATTCTACTCTTTGTCTCCATGGCATCAATTGTTTTTATATTTACCTCCCACAAAACAGTGAGAATATGTGAGATTTGTCTTTCTCTTCTTGGTTTATTTCACTTAATATTAAGTTCTTTAGTTCCATCCATATTGTTGCACATGGCAAAATTTCATTCTTTTTTGTGGCCATATAATATTCCACTTTGTGTATGCACCATCATTTCTTTATGCATTCATCCACTGATGACACTTAGATTGACTCCAGAGCTTATCTATTGTGACTAGTGCTGCTATAAACATGGGAGGGCAAATATGTTTTTAATATACTGAATTCTCCTTCTTTGGATATATACCCAGCAGTGGGATTGCTGGGTCATATGTAAGTTCTACTTTAAGTTTTCTTTTTAATTAATTTTTTATTTCATTTGTAAAGCTTCTGTACAGCTAAGGAGACAACAATAAAAGGAAACAGACAACCTACAAGATGGGAAAGGATATTTGCATATTTTGAATCAGACAAAAGCTTGATAACTAGAATCTAGAGAGAACTCAAATTATCAACATGAACAAAAGCCAACAATCCCTTAAATCAATGGGCAAAGGAGATAAATAGAATCCCCTCTAACGAAGACAGATGAATGGCTAACTAACATGAAAAAATGCTCATCATCCCTGATTATTAGAGAAATGCAAATCAAAACCACCCTGAGATATCATCTAACCCCTGTGAGAATGGCCCACTTCACAAAATCTCAAAACTGCAGATGCTTGCGTGGATGTGGAGAGAAGGGAACACTTTTACACTGCTGATGGGACTGCAAACTAGTACAACCTTTTTGGAAGAAAGTATGGAGAAATCTCAAAGAACTCAAACTAGACCTCCCATTTGATCCTGCAATCCCATTACTGGGCATCCACCTAGAAGAAAAAAAAATTCTTTTACTATAAAGACACTTGCACTAGACCGTTTATTGCAGCTTAATTTACAATTGCCAAAATGTGGAAACAGCCTAAATGCCAGGAATGGATTAAGAAGCCGTGGTATATGTATATCATGGAATACTATTCAGCCATTAAAAAAGATGGAGACTTTACAGCTTTTGTATTAACCTGAATGGAAGTGGAACATATTATTCTTAGTAAAGCATCACAAGAATGGAGGAGCATGAATCCTAGGTACTCAATTCTGATATGAGGACAATTAATGATCTAGTTATAAGAGGGACTTTACTGAACAAATGCAATCAATGTAATTGGATTCTTTGTACCCTCAAGAAATCTTCAACAATTAAAAAAAAATTTTTATTTCAAATTAATATGAGGGTACAAATTTTTAGGTTACATTGTTCTCACTTTCAGGGTAAAGTTCCATTTGTAAAGGAGCCCCTCACCCAGGGGACGTGTTATACACCCTCACAATGTGCACATTAGGTGAGATCCCACCTTCTGCCCTTCTCCTCTGTAATCATCCTCCCCCATCCTCACTATTTTTAGTTTGTTGAGGAGTGTCCATAATGTTCTCTATAGTGATTGCACAAACTTACACTCACACCAAAAGTGTGCAAAGGTTCCCCTTTCTCCACATCCTTGCCAGCATTCGTCATTGCCGTCTTTTTTATAAACCATTTTAACAGGGGTGAGATGACATCTCATTGTTGTTTTGGTTTTCATTTCTCTGATGATAAATAATGTTTAGCATTTTGCATATACCTAATGGACATTTTTATGTCTTCTTTTGAGAAATGTCTATTAAGACCCTTTGCCCATTTAAATTGTGTTATTTGGCCAGATACAGTAGCCCACACTTGTAATCCCAGCATTCTGGGAGGCCAAGGCAGGTGGATCACTTGAGCTCATGAGTTTGAGACCAGCCTGATCAAGAATGAGACCCCATACCTAAAAAACTAGCCCAGTGTTGATGTGGGCACCTATAGTCTCAGCTACTTTGGAGGCTGAGGCAAGGTGAATCTCTTGAGCACAAGAGTTAGAGGTTGCTGTGAGCTGTGACACTACAGCAGGTTGTCTACAAAAGGTGACATAGTGAGACTGTCTAAAAAAAAAAAAATCAGATTATTTGAATTTTTTTCCTATCAAGTTACTGGAGCTCTTTCTATGTTCTATATGTTCTATTAATAATTATGAATCCCTTGCTACATGGAGAGTTTGCAAATATTTTCTACTGTTCTGTGGGATGTTTCTTCACTCTGTTGATTGTTTTCTTTGCTCTGCAAAGGCTTTTTAGTTTGATGTGACCCTATTTGTCCAATTTTGCTTTGGTCGCCTGTGCTTTGGAATAGTACTCAAGAAATCCCCACTCAGACCAATGTCTATAAGCATTTCTCTGATGTTTTATTTTAGTAGTTTGGGGGGTCGAACAACCCTTTCACAGGGGTGGCCTAAGACCATCCTGAATATCAGATATTTACGTTATGATTCATAACAGTAGCAAAATCACAGTTATGGAGTAGCAATGAAAATAATTTTATGGTTGGGGGTCACCACAACATGAGGAACTGTATTAAAAGGTGGTGGCATTAGGAAGGTTGAGAACCACTGTTCTAGATCTTAGAAGACAGGTTTTCAGTTTTTTCCCATTCAGTATAGACTAGCTGTGGGTCTGTCACATGCGGCTTATGTTATGTCAATCAAAGTCCTTCCGTACCCAGAGTTTTGAGAGTTGTTATTATGAAGGGATGTTTGATTGTACTGGATGGGTCCTCCCATTGATTATAATGATATTGTGGTTTTTGTCCTTTGTTCTATTGATATGATGTGTCACACTTATGGATTTGATTATATTGAAACATCTTTACACCTTTCAAATGAATTCCACCTGATCATAACTAATCTTTTTAATGTGTTGTTGAATGTGATTTGCTAATATTTTGTTGAGAATTTTTGCATCTCTGTTCATCAGGGATACTGATTAATCTATAGTTTTCTTTTCTTGCTGTGCTTTTATCTCGTTTTGGTATGAGAGTGATATAGTACCTAGTAGAATGAGTTTGGGAGTATTTCAATATTTTATAATAGCTTAATTAAGATTGGTATTAGTTCTTTTTTGAATACGCGGTAGAATTCAGCAGGGAAGCCATCAGGTGTTAGTCTTCTCTTTGGTGGGAGACTTTTTTTTTTCTTTGAGACAGAGTCTCATTCAGTCAGAGTGGGTAGAGTGCTGTGGCACACCTTACAGCAACCACCATCTCTTGGGCACAAGTGATCCTCTTGCCTCAGTCTCCCAAGTAGCTGGACTATAGATGCCCACCATCACATCTGGCTAGTTTTTCTATTTTTCGTTTTCTTCTTTCTTTCTTTCTTTCTTTCTTTCTTTCTTTCTTTCTTTCTTTCTTTCTTTCTTTCTTTCTTTTTTCTTTCTTTCTTTCTTTTTTTTGAGACAGAATCACACTTTGTTGTTCTCAGGAAAGCGCCTGGCATCACAGGGCACAGTAATCTCAAACTCAAATGATTCCCCTGCCTCAGCCTAACGAGTAGCTGGTACTACCTGCACCTGCCACGATGCCTGGCTAATTTTTAGAGATAGGGCCTCGCTCTTGCTCAGGCTGGTCTCCAACTCCTGAGCTCAATCAATCTATGCACCTTGGCTTCCCAGAGTGCTGGAATTACAGGCATAAGCCACCTTGCCCAGCCTAAACTATTCATGATATTTTTGAACATTGTATTTTTTCTATTTTAAATTATAAATAAAGAATATAATAAGTATACTAGATAGAAGCTCACATCTAAGGTTACATTCCAGTCACCTTCCCTTAATTCCCATTCCCGCCTTAAACCAGGTACACAGGGTAAACTGCTAGAGGACGAATTACTGGATCTAAGGGTGCAAACATTGTTAAATTGTGGCCCTCCTAATTCATATATTGGAGATCTAACCCCCAAAGTGACTATATCTAGAGATAGAGTCATTAGGAGGTAGGGTTGGATAATGATGGTATCATAATCCAATAGGATGTGGTCTTATAAGAAGAGGAAGATACTTCTCTCTCTCCCCTGTTAAAACACAGCAGGATGGCAGGTGTCTATAAGCCAGAAAGTGAGAGAGTTCACCAGAAATCAATTCAGCTGGCACCTGAATTTTGGAATTCCAGATTACAGAACTTTGAGAAATAAATTTCTGTTGTCGGAGCCACTTAGCCCACAGCATTTTCTTATGGCAGCCCAAGCAAACTAATAGAGACATTTTTAAAGTTATTGACACATTTTGATAAATTACTTTCTGGAAGTATGTTAACTATATACACCTCTTTAGCAGCATGTAACAGCTATATTACCATTACCCTCACCAACCTTCAGAAACATTCTTTAACTTTATTCTAAGATGGATATATCCTAAATGTTTTGAAAAGTTCATTCTTTTAAAGTTTTTTAAATAAGAATAGTCTTAGCTTTCATGATATTATCCTCTGAATGTTCCACGATATTTCAAAGTTCCCAGCATAGTAATATTTCATAGAGATAAAAAAGTCCACTAAGGAATTCCAAAACAAAACAAACAAAAACATAAGAAAATTTAAAACTTTCCAGCATTTTATCATTTCCACTTTTATATTCATGGAGTGCAAAAGCTGAGGATGAAGAACTTGAGAGGATTCCAAGGCCATGTAATAACAGGATCAATAATCAAAGTCTGTGATATAGACTCTCTGGTTTAAAGCACTCAGCTATTCCGAACAGAAAGATGTTTTTGTTACAAAATAATAATACAGAGAAATTGCCATAGAATCAGAAAATATACTCTGCATTTATAACTTTAAATAAGATCCTCACTAGCAGAATACCCTCCTTTTCCTTAAGCACCCTGAATCCTTCTAAGTTTCACGCACCATGATTTTCTCTCTTTCACCTGGCAATAGAAACAAATGGCCTTTCTAGGAAGTGACTAAGAGACAGGTTGGGGTTAAAAAGTAAATTTCACTTCCCTATCTAGTTTTATACTAAAAGCATTGTACCTTGTTCTCCACAAAATGCAAATATTTGCAGCATACATTAGTTTACTATTAAATAATACTAGGGATTTGCCAATAAATGCTACTGACAATTATCATCAGGACAAATTCACCATGTTGTGACTTTATGTCTGAGTCACTTTTCCATTCTTACCCCATTCTTAACTCACCTGTTCCATTCAGTATTACTTTACAGTACATGGTGGACTGTTTTCCTGGCTGGGCCCTGAGTTGGCACCAAATGCAAGGAGATGAAAATATCTTTCACGTCATTCTGTCTTGCCTCATAACATTCTCAGACTGTTTTTTGCATTTTAACATTTCAAGGGCAGTTCTCTTTTACTGGGTCCTCTGAAAGTGGTGTCTACAGAATTCACAGCACAGTAGAACAAAGAAAAGAGAAAATTAAATCCCCCTGTGCTGGCCAAGTGGGCAAACAAAACATATTTCAAATGTCAATCTTAAAGAACTTTTGTTTTACTGAAAGCACAGCCAGAAATGTCCTCAGCCCAGGAAGTTTTTCCTACAGGCTTTGAGTGTGCATCTTAATGTTATTTTTATAGCATTGATGTTGGTTTTCATCTACCATAAATAGAAAAAAAAAAAAAAAAAAAAAAACCACGACAACAAACCACTGAGTTGAGGAACTGGAGTGATAATTTGAGCAGAGTGATGAGTGGGTAGGGTATGGAATAAAAATGTCGGTTCTTCATATAGAAAAATGTTTTATTTCAGAAAAAGAAAACCTCTGTGGTCTAAGGAAAAAAGTCACTTCAGTGATACCTTTTTTGTTCAATATAGAAGTGCAGGTATAACAATTTTAATTTCTTAAGTGTTTAATGTGAACTTTCAGTTGTTCAGAAAAGATGTAATTGTGTATAATTTACTTGAAATGAAATTAGGTTCAAATTTAGTTCTTCCTTATTGTCTATTGTAGTGTAGAAAAATGTGCATTTTAAAGTCATATAGAAGAGGTCAGGAATGGAGGCTCACACCTGTTATCTTAGCACCATGGGAGGCTGTAGCTGGTGAATTGCTTGAGCTCAGGAGTTCAAGACCGGTCTGAGCCAGAGCAAGACCCCTCTGTACTAAAAAATAGAAAAACTAGCCAGGCGCTGTGGCGGGCATCTATAGTCCCAGCTACTTGGGAGGGTGAGGCGAAAGGATCACGTCAGCCCAGGAGTTTGATGTTACTATGAGCTGTGACATCAGGATACTCTGCCTAGAGCAACAGAGTGAGACTGTCTCAAAAAGAAAATTTTATAGAAGAATGGTATATTTCCGTATATTAAGATCAAATAAAACTTATTTTTTGCATGCCGAAAAATAATATAGTTTCAATGGAGACTTTCAGGAAAGGTTTGTGTGTAATTCAAGGAACATTTTAATTCCTAAAGAAAATTAAATGGTATTTCTCTTCTTTCTGTTGATCAAAATGTACACCCTCTGATAGATGGGTGTCAGAGAGTACTGCAGGAGAGTGATGGCCATTCCATGTCACCACACTTCAGCTAATATCTAAAAGAATCAAAGGTGATGGCATTTCCCCTTAAAGAGAATATTCTCTAATAACAGGCAGATGTGACATAAAAATAGTAACATAGCTTTATTTTTACTTTTATTTTTTTGAGACAGAGCCTCAGGCTATCACCCTGGGTAGAGTGCCCTAGCGTCACAGCTCACAGCAACCTCCAACTCCTGGGCTTAAGTGATTCTCTTGCCTCAGCCTCCCAAGTAGCTGGGACTATAGGTGCCCTCCACAATGCCCGGCTATTTTTTGGTTGTAGTTGTTATTGTTTGGCAGGCCTCCAGGCTGGATGCGATCCCGCCAGCTCTAATGTATGTGGCTGGTGCCTTAGCCGCTTGTGCTACAGGCGCCACCAGTACCAAAGCTTTATTAAGACCGTCCAAAACAATTAGTACCTTGAGAAATTTTAGACGAATTAGATATTATCAAGCACTGATCTAAAAAAAAAAAAACAGCATTGTGTGATTGCATTGTGTCACATTATGTTACTTGTATTACTTCATTTAGTTCTTGTAACAGCCCTATGAAGTACTAATGCTATTATCGTTCTACAGATGAAGAAACTGAAGCATGTTGATTTATTTTCCCAGAATTGCATAGCCAATCGGTATTGGAACTGTGATTTGAATCTGAATCTTGAAATCCAGTTTTGTGCTTTTGACTTTGCAGAAAGTCTTCTAGGCTAACACAGTAAGGTTTTGTTTTTTTTTTCCATTTGTTTCCTTTGACAGGATACAAGACAAACACTGGTTTGCCTGAGTTTTAAAAGGAAATTTCCTTTGCTCCACTTGAATGACCACAGTAAGTATTCTTGTGATAGAGGAGAGAGAATGTTTCTGTGAAGCCTGAAGCCTGGCACGGTGGCTCCCACCTGTAATTCTAGCACTCTGGGAGGCTAAGGCAGGTGGATTGCTTGAGGAGTTTGATACCAGCCTGAGCAAGAATGAGATCCTGTCTTTAAAAAAATAGGCAGTATTATGGCAGGTGCCTATAGTCCCAACTACTCAGGAGACTGAGACAAGTAGATCACTTCAGCACAAGAGTTTGAGGTTGCTGTGAGTTATGATGCCATGGCACTCTGCTGAGGCAGAGACAGACACTTTGAGACAGACTCTGTCTCAAAAAAAAAAAAAAAAAATGTTTCTTTGGCTATAATAGTGTTAAAATGTTGACATTTTATAAACAAACTGCATACAAATCAATTTTTAGCTTTCTCTATAAAGCAGAATTAAGGTGTAAATTTGACATTTTGAAACCAGTACATGCCTAAATGTCCCTCATTCTTGATTTGATAACTGAAAAGCCTGGTAAGTGGCCTCGGTTTCTCTAATGTAGCTATGAATAAGGAGACCTGGGCCTTTCATTGTCTCTGAGCTGTTTTACAACTTATTGTCTCCAGAAGAGCAAATGAATTTTGTTCAGAATACAGCTGATCAGCGCTCTGGGCATGTTCACCAATTTTGCATCCATTTGTGTATTTACTTCAGCGTTCCTGATTTTGTGTGTGTCTGTGAATGTGAATTCTTTGAATTCTCCTTTGAACCAGTTGTGATGCCTTACTGATTCCTACATAATTAGGTTTATTTTTTGATACAGAATTTCACTACGTTGCCCTCTGTAGAGCTGTGGTGTCAGAGATCACAGCAACCTCAAACTCCTGGGCTCAAGCGATTCTCTTGCCTCAGCCTCCTGAGTAGCTGGGACTACTGGCGCACACCACAATGCCCAGCTATTTTTAAATTTATTTATTTTTATTGTTAAATCATAGCTGTGTACATTAGTGCAATCAAGGGGTACAATGTGCGGGTTTCATATACAATCTGAAATATTCTCATCAAACTGTTCAGCGTAGCTTTCATGGCCTTTTCTTAGTTACTGTATGTAGACATTCATTTTCTGCATTTAATAAGTTTCACCTGTACCCATTCCAAGATGCACCGTAGATGTGACCCCACCCATTACCCTCCCTTCACCAAAACCTCCCCCCTCCCTTCCCCTTCCTTGGCCCTTTCCCCATAGTCTTGTGCTATAGTTGGATTATAGCCTTCATGTGGAAGCTATAATTTAGCTTCATAGTAGAGCTGAGTACATTGGATACTTTTTCTTCCATTCCTGAGGTACTTTGCTAAGAAGAATGTGTTCCAGCTCCATCCATGTAAACATGAGAGAGGTAAAGTCTCCATCTTTCTTTAAGGCTGTATAATATTGTATGCATGGCATACATGTACCACAATTTGCTAGTCCATTCGTGGGTCGATGGGCACTTGGGCTTCTTCCATGACTTAGCAATTATGAATTGGGCTGCAATAAACATTCTGGTACAGATGTCTTTGTTATATTGTGACTTTTGGTCTTCTG
>CAUYPK010114721.1:0-26366 GCA_963574355.1 Loris lydekkerianus
GAATGTAAATGTCTTAACACAATAACTAAGAAAATGCCAGGAAGGCTATGTTAACCAGTGTGATGAAAATGTGTCAAACGGTCTATAAAACCAGTGTATAGTGCCCCATGATTGCATTAATGTACACAGCTATGATTTAATGAAAAAAAAAAAAAAGAAAGAAAGAAAGAAAGAGCCAGAAGATAACCACTTAGTTTTAATAAGTGGCTTCCTCTGAGGTACATGGAAGGTTCCATTTGGGTAACAGAAGAGCTCAGCTGGTCATATTCACATGTAAGAAAGTTTATACTACATAAGACAACATTCCCAGAATGTAAACACCACCAGGGCAGGAATCCTACTTGCTCCCAGCGAAATGCCTGTGTCTACAGTAGTATCGGGGTGTGGAACATGTTCAGTGAATAATTTGTAAGTAACGAATGAATCCTTTTCCTTTGAAATCTAAAGAGAAGGAGAGATGGCTTTCAAATAACAATTGGTAACATGTAGATATGATATAGATAGACTATGAAGAATGTAAGACATCATGTATGGGGATCAATGTGAGGTACGGGATTTCTAACTCCTGGAAAGTGATCATCAAAATTATTTTTTATGACAGTAGCAGTAAGCATTGAAAGTCCCATATACAACCCAAAGAGATTTCCATATTCCTTTCTTTGCTCTTATTTTTGTTTACCATCAGTGCTAAGGCTATACCAGCTATTGCCCAAAGATTAAGACAACGGCTGGTTCATACTAGTGTTTTCTCTTCTCAGCCCATGCTTTGCAAATGGCTCTGAGTTAAATCTTTATCTCAAATAAACTTCATGGAATTTTTAAAATTCTAAACAAACTAGATAGGACCATGTAAGGCTTTCTAATCTCTCTAGTCAGTTGAATGTGATCAGTCACAAGTAAAGATAAAACCATACAAAAGCTATGCTGTCAAAAATATGAATGAAAGTTTCAAAATAAATGCACCTAGTCACAGGGCTCCCTAGCCCAGAGGATACACAAGGACGTTCTGCAGTGTCCCTCTGATGTATTTCTTCTTACTTAAAGGTCTTGCCTGAACAGTTCAAGTTTGGGGGGCTTTCCACAATGAGCATGAGGCCTGCTGTTATGTCTTTAATAAGTCCCCAAGATCTCACTTTGAAGTGATGACTCACAAAGAATATTTTGTCAAGCTGACCGGGCCATAAAAATATTAAGTGTGGTTTTACACAGTAAAGGTTTTTATTATCTTGTTCGCTTCCTGCCATGAAGCATCACATTAAATTGTACTTTGAAGAGATTAATGACCTGCTGCTATGTTGCACAAGAAATTCATTCTTATAAATGCTCTTGAAGCATTGATAATCACCCTATGGTTCATTAAAAAAAACATGGAGATACTCAAAAAGTGTTCACTGAACTGAACTGCAGCATATAAAATAAACCAGCATAAGAGTGTTGGGGTGAACATTCAACTGAATTTGTTTTTATCCAGACGTCAGATTCTATCTTATGATCATGGAATTTGTGAGGCTACCATTAGAAGGGAACAAATTCCTCGCTTAGATCTCTTACCCCCTAGCAGGCCAAGGTACTCTGTTTCAGCAGTTGCAGCCCAAGGTATTTCCTTCTAGGCCCCTTAGCTGACATGATTGACCAAAGCCCCTTTCAGTGCCATGTCTTAAAAATCTAGCAAGAAAACAAATAATAACTTCCTATCATAGTTGTAATTGTGCAAAACTTACAATTTGCTAACTGACTAATCTCCGCAACTTTCAATCCATTTTATTCCTTGCCCAAAACTGTCTACTACTTTCAGGCCATGTTATCTTACACAATTTCTGGATTCTTAGAAGTAGGGCTTGGGCCCTACTTTCAAAGCCAATGGGAACAAAAACTAAAGCCATGTTTGAATGCCTCGCTCATTCAATCCTTCTTTAGTTTCAATACTTGTCCTCTTGTTCTCTTGTTTGTTCCCTTTCCTCTTCTGGAAAATGAGGATGATACTATAGATTGCTTAAACAAATGAAGAGAAATGAAGTTACACACTAATTTGCTAAATGCCAAGTCTTTTGAAAATAGCAAAAATAATCTGCATGTAATATGATTCTCAGGCCCTAACTTCAGCTGCATTTCAAATGTGACAATTCCATTTGCATTGAAACTGGAAAGGACTGAAACATGTACATTTGATTGGCAAAGTTTAGAAAAAAGACCTGGCATGTATACATTCCTCATTAAGTTCTTATTGCATTATTACACCTCTCTGCAGAAAAGATATTTAAAAGGAATTCCAGAAGAGGGCAATGTTCCTGAATTAATTCTGCTAATAAATTTTCCAAACATCAAAAATTCACACGAACTCCCCATTATTTATTCAAAAGAACTCTCATGCTGAAGTCTGAGAACTGATGACCTTAGGGAAACATTGGACTTGTACTGATTCCCCTTATAAATATTACTGTAATTTTCTTTTTCTTAAGAAATCTGAAACTATTCTATCTGATGTTTGACATAAGTCTTCTTTGGGGCCTTATGTTTCTGGGAAATGTCTTTGCACCATGCCAGAGTCTTGGTTTAATTGTGCTGACAGTTCATAAACTTTTGAGACTGGCTTTCCCCTTGAGACTGAAATATTGATGTTATTTTAGATGGGTGCTTGGCTACAAAGATGACCATTTGGTCTGCAAAGAGAAGACTTAGGAAAACACACTAGATTGTTCTTCCCTCTCTCAAATCCTCCAGGCAAGCTGACTCCTGAAGCCAGGGGTCATTCATCACTCCGTTGACTGCCCTGCAATTTCAGATATATGACCCTCCAGAAACCTGAAGTAAAGAACTAAACCTTTTTCCCACTGAAAACTGCATTATTATCTCAGGGACCTGTCCTAGAAAGAAACTGCTCAAACTCAAGTGAAAAAAAAAAAAGGAAACTACTTTCTTCCTAGAAAGATTTCTTAATTCCACTCCAAAGAATCCTAGCCCCAAATATCCTATGGAAATCACTTGGAGAGAGTTCTACTTAAGAGAATTCGGAAGACTTTTTTGGTGGCAAGTTCACTGTGCTTCTCTGAATACGCACGGCCTGTCCCAGCCAGGCACATTGTAATAAAAAGTGACCTGCCAATAGTACTGGCAAATCTCAAGGAGAATTTTGCCTGAAGATTTCAAAAAGGCAAACCTAGGTTCCATTAACCTCTCCAACTCTATAAAATTATCACCTGGGTGAACATCTATTTATTTGTTTGCTTTGTTTTGCCTGCCAACATCACTTCCCCTTTCTTTTGGCTAAAAATGCTAAAGCAATGCACTTGTGATCCTCGTTTAGACAATCGTGTTTTCTCTCCTGCAGTTTTGATTTTCGGGAAATTGACAAAAGAACAGGAATGGTTGGAGTGCAATCCTTTTAAAATAGCCCAGTAAAGAAACTACCCATTAATTCCTGCTGCTTAAATCCTGGGAACTTCCCTGGTCTCTGCCCCTTCTGAGACCTAGACATTCAACTTGTCCTTAGATTTTTATGAGCTTAAGTTAACCAAATTGGTTGCTACCAAAGCACCCTAACTGAAACATTCCCTGAATATGAAGGAATCATTTGAATCCTTATGGGTGAATGACCATTGGGATTGTCACACATATACTGCTGGCCAGAAAAGAAAAACAAAGCCTACTTAAAAGGGAAAAAAAAAAAAAAAGTCTATAAAAGACATCCAGTTCCAACTTGAAAAAATAAAGATATTTCCAATCCCTTCTCAAAAATCATCTCAAAACAAGGAAAATAGGGAACAAAAACAATACTATATATTTTTGATGATGCTATAATCATCTATAGCCCTGAATCTAAATGGTAAAGATAAATAGGAGAAGTGTAGGTTACTTAGCTAAGATGAGGAAGGTCAAACCCAGTGCTGAAATGGTGAGGTGCAGGGATGGAGGGAGATATGGCTTTGAGAAACCCTGGGAAACTCAAAATTTAAGCATCTTTTAGGGATGAGGCCAGGACACTGAGAAGACTTGTATGAATATCTTTTTTGTTTGTTTCTTTGTTTAAGTAATAAATTTTATCACAGTTAATGGTTTATCACCCATTCTCTACAAAGACTCTAAACATTAGAACTACATAGAGGTAATACTTCCAATTCACCTATTAACCAGTATGACCATAATAATAAAAGCAGACAAACGAATCCCAAACATAGAAGACTATTAACCAATACTCTCTATAAATATAGACACAGAAATTCTCAGAAACACTAGCAAGCCGACTCCAGCAACATAAAAACATGACTATATACAGGTAGCATTATTTCACGAAATATAATGCTGGTTTAATTTCCTAATCTCAATTAAGGTAGTATATAATATTATTTCAATAAGCAGGAAAACTTTTGCCAACTATAACACTCATTTATGATAGAAACCACAGCACATTACTAATATGAAGGAACTGCTGATATACGCTACACATCTAATAAAGGACTGACAACCAGAATCTACAAAGAATGCAAGCAAGCCAGTAAGAAACACACAACCCCATTAAAAAGTGGACAAAAGACACGAACAGAAACTTTTCGAATGAAGATATACTAATGGCCAACAAACTCATGAAAAAATGCTCCATGTCTCTAATCATTAGGAAAATGGAAATGAAAAACCAGATTGAGATATCACCTAACTCCAATGAGAATGGTTCAAATTGAAAAGTCTCAAAACAACAGATGCTGGCATGGATGTGGAGAGAAAAACACTCTTATACACTGTTGGTGGGACTGCAAACTAGTACAATTTCTATGGAAAATCACATGGAGATACTCAAAGAACTTAAATCAGATCTACCACTTGATCCAGCAACCCCACTGCTGGGTCATTTTATAAAGAGGACACCTGCACGCCATTGTTTATGACAGCACAATTTGCAATTGCAAAGACATGGAAACAAGCCAAGTGCCCATCAATATATGAATAGATTAATAAAATGTGGTATATGCATACACTGGGGTACTACACAACCATGAAAAACATGGCAATCTAGTATCTTTAGTGACAACTAGTTCCCTGCATGGAACTAGAAACCGTTCTTCTAAGTGAAACCTCCCAAGAGTGAAGAAACAAACACTTGTACTCAATACCAAATTGGAACTAATCAATCAACACTTAAATGCACATGTAGAAGTAAATCTCAATGAAAATCAAGCTGGGGGGAAAGGGAGATGGGTAAATTCATACCTATCAGGTGCAATGCACACTATTTGGTTGAAAGACACTCATATCTTTGACTCAATCTATACAAAAACCAAGTACATAAACAAAACATGTATCCCCCCTAATATTCTGAAATTTTTTTTAAAGAAAGGAAAAAATGCTATTGAAAGTCTTTATAAGGAAAGTATGTCTCAGATCCTGTCCTGTCCCACCCTACCCAGGAACTCTACCTCTCCAACTCCTGCAGGAGACAACGGATTTTCTTTCTAGCAGTGTTTCTTTCCACCTAGAGAAATGGAACCAGAGATTCCAGCCATGAAACACAGAGAAAGGTGGTGGTGTAGTTCTGCAGAGTAAACAGATAATGCCTTTAGACTCTTCCTTCACTGAAGGAAGGAAGCCTTATAAAACAAAGAAGATGAAATACACCAAAAAAAATACATTCTTTGAAACAAAAACTATAGAAGGCACCGAAGAGGGAAGAGAAATAAGAAAATGTCCAACAGCTTTGAGTGTGACAGCAAATGTATTGACATGCTTTTTGTGAAGTTGTTGGAAAGTATGAAATGGCTTCATTATATGATCCTAGAAAACTAAATGGATGAAGAAATGAAGTCACTATCATAATATTACCTCCAAGAAGAAAAAGTTGTACAATAGGAAAAATAATCATAGCATAGTACTTGGTGTAGTGGGAAAATATTAGCATAGTCATAACAATGGAAAGACTGAATATTATATTTGAGCAGAAATTGAGGATGAGGTAGAAAGAAGTCACTACATAATATGTAAAATCGATCAGTCAAAAGATTAAAATACAGAGTTAATGCCAAAAGATACATATGCAATGAATAGCAAAAAATAATAAGGAAAATAATACCTTTAAAAAAATACAAAGTATGTCAGCTTTAAATCATACATAAATTTTCACACAAATATTCCAGCCACTGAAGAAAGCTTTTTATGACTATAATAGTCTGTGGGCTAGTGAGGAGAGAATTGTGAGCCTACTGCAGATATTTTCCCTTGGTTCTCACAGCTTCAAATTATACCATCTTTTTTTTAATTATTTTAAGAATATCTTTTTGAACATTTCTTTTTGAAAAAGCTGTATCTTTTATCGATACACATATAACAATCTATAGTTTTTGTTTCAAATAATGTATTTTTGGTGTATTTTATCTTCTTTCTTTTATAATGCTTAGAGTTCAATACCCCATCAATGGGTTTCCAACTTTTTTTTTTTTTTTCAATGATGCGTGTTGGAAGAATTGTCTTAGGTCAAATATTAAATACACTAAAAAAAGCAAAAAAAAAAAAAAAAGGATCTGTGCTTACTTTTTGCAATATCCAAAACCACAAATAAGCAAAAAAAAAAAAAAAAGTCTTCAGCATGCAGCCCAGGTCACCTCAGCAGTCTATTCTGCACGTGGAGAGTATACTATACCTATGTATAATATACATGTTACTATTCACTTCTTTCCATAGAGGTTGTATTAGTTTGCAATTCCACCAGCAGTGTAGAAGTGTTTCCTTCTCTTCATATCCACACCCATTTTGATTTTTAAAAATGAGTTATTATTCTTAATCTTTTTTTTTTTTTTTTTTTTTTTTTTTTTTAGCCAGAGTCTCAATCTGTTGCCCTGGGTAGAGTGCCATGGTGTCACAGTTCACAGAAACCTCAAACTCTTGGGCTCCAGCGATTCTCTTGCCTCAGCCTCCTAAGTAGTTGGGACTACAGGCACCCACCAAAACGCCCAGCTATTTTTCATTATAGTTGTTATTGTTTGGTGGGCCCGGGCCAGATTTGAACCTGCCAACTCTGGTGTATGTGGCTGGTGCCCTAGCCACTGAGCACCGAGCCTCTTGTTCTTAATCTTGAGATATACAGAAATATCAGGCATAATTTTAGGTTTGATTCCAAACCATTGCAATAAAGCTAAGATTGCAATAAAGTGAGTCATATAAATGTTTTGGTTTCCCAGGGCATATAAAAGTAAAGGTTTTCACTGTATGTAGACTATTACATCTTTTTTAAAAATGTGTATACCTTAAGGTTGGGGTGGCTGTGGAAGTTTTTAAAAATAAAATGACAACTCAGTCTTCTATATAGATCGACTTTTTCTTTTGCAAAAGATTTCTTTGTAGCATGCAATGCTGTCCGTTGATGTTTTACCCGCAATAGAACTTCCAAAATTGAAGTGAATTCTTTCTAACCTTGTCTTTGCTTTATCAACTAAGTTTATGTAATATTCTAAATCCTGTGTTATCACTTCAACAGAAGCTTCACGAGGAGTAGGTTCCATCTCAAGAAACCATTTTCTTTCCTCATCCATAAGAAGCAACTCTTCATCTGTTCAGGTTTTATCATGAGCTGGCAACATGTCAGTCTCATCTTCAGGTCCCACTTTTAATTCTAGTTCTCTAGTAATGGCCAACAAACTCATGAAAAAATGCTCCATGTCTCTAATCACAAATGTAGTTCCTTCCTCCACTGAAGTCTTGAACTCCATAAAGTCATCCACAAGGGTTGGAATCACCTTCTTCCAAACCCCTGTTAACGTTGATATTTTTACCTCCTCCCAAAAATCATTAATGTTCTTATTGGCATTTGGAATGGTAAAGACTTTCTAGAAGGTTTTCAACTTACTTTGCCCAGATTAATCAAAGGAAGCACATCTATGGCATTTATAGCCTTACAAGATGTATTTCTTAAATAATAATTTTTGGGTGATGCCTGTGGCTCAAGGAGTAGGGCGCTGGCCCCATATACTGGAGGTGGTGGGTTCAAACCTGGCCCTAGAAAAAAAAAAAGAATTCTTAAAAGTGAGAAGTACTCCTTCATCTATTGGCTACAGAATAAATGTTAGCAGGTGTGAAAACAATAATAACCTTCTTGTACATCTCCATCAGAGTTCTTGGATAGCCAGGTGCTCTGTTAATGAGCAGTAGCATTTTAAAATGCTTTTTTTTTTTTCTGGGCGGTAGGTCTCAACAGTGGCCTTAAAATATTTAGTAAATCATGCAGTAAACAGATGTGCTGTAATCAAGCATAATTCTTAAAGATCCTAGTATTTTCAAAATGGTAAATGAGCATTGGCTTCAATTTAAAGTTACTAGCTGAATTAGCCCCTAACAAGAGCATCAGCCTGTCAGGGCTGGTGGGTTCGAACCCGGCCTGAGCTTGCTAAACAGACAAACAAATAAAAAAATAACTGGGCATTGTGGCGGGCACTTGTAGTCCCAGCTACTAGGGAGGCTGAGGCAAGAGAATCACATAAGCCCAAGAGTTTAAGGTTGCTGTAAGCTGTGATGTATAGCACTCTACAGAGGGTGACAAAGTGAGACTCTGTCTCAATAAAAAAAAACTTTTCTCCTGTAGCTTCCTCACTTCTCTCAACCTTCATAGAACTGAGAGAGTCAGGTTCCTGCTCTGGATTAGGTTTTGGCTTAAGGGAATGTTCTTGCCACTTTGATCTTCCTTCCAAACCACTCAAGCTTTCTCCGTATCAGCAGTAAGGCTATTTCACTTTGTTATCATTTGTGTGTTCAATGAAGTAGCACTTTGAATTTCCTTCAAGAACTATTTCTTTGCATTCATAACTTGGCTAACTTTCTTGTTCTTAGTTGGCATAAGAGGCCAAATTTTTGGCCTATCTCTGCTTTTGAGTGCCTTCTTCACTAATCTGAATCATTAAGTGAAAAACATGTGATTCTTCCTTTCACTTAAACACTTAGAGGTCCTTATAGGATTATTAAGTAGCCTAATTTCAATATTTTGTCCCAGGAATAAGGATGCCCCAAGAAAGGGAAAGAGTTGGGGGAATGGCCAGTGTAGTAGGCAGACACACACATTACCTATTAAGTTCACTGTCTTTTAAGGGCATGGTTTGTGGTGTCCCAAAACAGCGATGGTTTCTAGTCAATCCTCTTAGTTTCTCTATAGTCTCTGTTCCTCAATTTCCTGTGGACTAAATAATGGGAAACTTATCAACTTAATATCTACCTTCATGTCATGCTGAAAAATAGAATAAGTGAAGCCCCGTGAGTGGACAGAATATGAATGATCTGGGTGAAAAATTCCCTAGTAGATTTCAGGGGGTCACTGTAAGGTTTGCCTTCCAAGGTGGCTGTGTTAATCGAATGTCATAAGAACCCTAGCCCATCCTCACACATTTGCTTTTGTCCTCTGCACTCAATACTCTTTACACCTCTGAACCCCTGGGAAAGAAAGCCTCAGTCCCCATTACTCTAGTGTGGACTGGAGTTTCAGAGGATGGCAGGCCAGGCAGCCTGAGAACACCAGGCACAGAACTGCACTGGGTGGGAAAGGAAGGATGTGGAAAGGGGAGGTGAAGACCCAGGAGCGCCTCTCCCAGCTCTCCAGTCATTCCCTGAGCCCAGCTTTACCTCTTTCAATGCTTCTCACTATATTAAACCTCAGTCCTATTTATAATGAGTTAATCTCCACTCTATTTATATTTGGAAAGGTCAACTGCCTGCTCCTAACTTTAAACTAACACAACAGTGAAGTTAATGCAGTCACATCACAAATCACAGCAAGAAAGAGAGAAGCCACCTTAGAAGACTGAAAGTGACCATGGTGAGTACGAGGAAAGGACTACAGAATGAATGAGCAGGCATAGCAGCGAATTAATGGCTTGACACTACATGCTTGAAATGTGGGAGGTTAAAAATAATTCTCATGCATGTGTCAGAAGCTTCCAGTCTGTCTTAGTGCTTTCAGATATATACATTTAGGCTCTGGCACCCAATAGGAACGGACTTCTTGAGCAGGTATGGAAAATGGGAAGTATTTCCTTCTTTCTTTTTTTTGAGACAGAGCCTCAAGCTGTTACCCGGGTAGAGTGCTATGGCTTCACAGCTCACAGTAATCTCCAACTCCTGGGCTCAAGAGATTCTCCTGCCTCCACCTCCCAAGTAGCTAGGACTACAGGCACCTGCCACAACACCCAGCTATTTTTTGATTGCAGCCAAGATCATTGTTTGACGGGCACGGGCTGGATTTGAACCCACCAGCTCAGGTTCAAATGTGGCTGGCGCCTTAGCCATTTGAACCACAGGCTAACTTTCTCCATATTAAATAACCAGCACCGTTTAATTAGTGATACCACTACACAGAGAGCACTTCTGTATACTGGCTTTCAAGAGAAAAAGGAACCTCAAGGAATGGTCCCAATCTCCTTACAATCAGGAAATGGGGCAAAAATTATAGGTATAATTAATTCTTGAAACAGGAATTTTTCACAATCCATGGGGAACGATATCTCCATCCATGGCATGTTCTAAGCAGCACTATGCATAAATCTTTGTGGGATCATTGGTTTGTCATTTGCTTTATACGGGCAGACATATAATTTGAGTTTGGGATGCTCACACATGACACAATGAGTTAAGTTCCGTTTTAGCATATTTCATTCCATTTCAATTCTGGACTTAGTAGATTCCTCCTAAGGAAATGTAAGAATAAGAGAGGTGGGAGAGAGACCATGGCAAGGTAGATATCTTGGAAGGCTTTCACCCAGAGGGTTAGAAAGTACTCAGAGCTACTACAGATCCTCAGATGATCTTTGATCTTATCTAAAGCTAGATCAAATTCAGAGACAAGGAGTTATCTTTATGTCAACTCTCTGGGAGAAAAAAGAGGAAATCTTTTAACTACTAGGCAAGTGTTTGGTTATGCAGTGGGTGGTCCAACTCCTCATCATATTCCAAGACAGTGGCTATAACCACCAAGAGGGTTGGCAGGGTGTGGACCCAGATTCCCTATCTGAGTGACAAGAGGATGACCAACCCAGAGTTCCACGTACAGGCAGTTTCCAAGTGACAAACATCTGACTTATGTGCAAATTACAAACAAGGGCTATCCAGGTAATAGGTAAATATACCATTCCAACTTACATACAAATTCCATTTAAAAACAAAACTACAGAACCTATCTCATTTGTAACCCAGGGTCTGCCAGTGTTAACTGTGGGGCATATATCATAACATAAATTATATATGACCTTCTTGTCACCAGACCTATCAACATGTATAACTCACACAGGTAAGGCCCAGTTAATGAGGGCAAACCATTTTCCACCCTGCCGCAATTCTGAATATTTTAAAAATCTCATCCTTTAAAAAAAAAAAAAAAAAAAAAATCAGGTTTATTCCTTTAAGAATAATCAAAGCAAAATGAAAACTGGGTGGTCATGAGACATTTCAACTCCTCTCCCCTAGCTCCCCGCTGGTGTCTTTTTGACAGCTTTCAAAGCTTTGCCCCAAATGTTGCATTTCGTCAACATCACTCCTTCCAGACCCGAGCTCTGAATTTACACATCAGGCAGAAGTGTTTCTCCGCCTGGGGATTCTCAGGACGCCAGGCTGGGCCAAATGGGAACAGCTTTCCTTCTAGACCACAGTCTTGTGGCCCACCTTGGAGGCTGAAATAAAGCTACTGTACTCAGCCCCGCCACCTCACCCCCTGCCCGCTAATAACATCTGCTTTATAGCCGTCGTTCCTGCAACCTGCTCTTGCCTTGGCTCTCTTGCCCTCTCCGAGAGGATGTGCTCTACTCTGTGGCAGGTCTGGTGGAAAGTTGACAGCCTCCAAGCCAGGAGCAGAAACAGCCAGCGCTGGATAAATGACTTGAAGTGCTTTCTCAAGGGACCCTTTCCAGGCACAGGGGCCCTTCTTAACCAGATTTGGCCTGCGCTGGCAGACAGCCTTGTTCAGGAGCACATTAAAAATCAAAATACAGACACCGTTTGGAAAGCATAGAAAGCTCAACTCTAACATCTTATGTATTAAAACATTGTTACATAAAAATGACCGCAAAGCTCAAATTCATACTTTCCTACCTTGGGAGACCAGTTGCCACCAAGAATAAACCTGTGAAAGTGTGAGGCTGACCATGGAGCCTCAAGAGGACCTGGGATGAGGCTGGAGCCACATTCCAAGCCCCGGGGGCAAGATCAAGGCCCTGGCCCTTGAGAGCTGCCCAGACTGAAGCTCAGTGGGTGAGCCGGGGCTCTCATCTCACCACATGAGTCTGGGGGCAAACACCAGCCTGAGCCAGGGCAGAGCCGATAGTCTCTTCCGAGCCCCCTTTCATCTGCCTCATAAAGCCCCAGACAAATTGGCACAGCTCACAGTTTTTAATGAAGCGTGGGCTCCTGGCTAGAGCCAAAGGGGCATTATAGACTCAGAATGAGGCTCTTTCATACCCTCTGAGATGGTGATAGAGAAAGCCCAGACTTCTGGAATAACTTTCTGCTGAGGAACTCAATGCTTGTCATTTCAGTTTTTTCACATCAAATCCTAGCAACACCCAGGATAGATAATTTCCATCTTTGTTTTGAAGCAGGGCCTTGAATTATTCTGGTAGCCAGTTAGGCCTGGAAGTAGAATGCAAATCTCAGCACTAAGGGCGGACGGTCACAGAATGCTTACAGCAGGAGGCAGAGGCGCTGACAAACTTTACACACATCGCCTCATTCAGACATGACAACAACGTCCCCATGAGAAACAGAGAATTCAGGTTCCTTCTCAGTAAACATATGCTTTTGACATCCATCCAAATGACAGTGAATAAGATAGGTTGTGCACATTTGGCACGTGGAAGATAAAGTATTTTGGAGTCAGTTGGATCTTACCTAAATCCTAACTCTAACCTTCCTCAGCTATGTAATCCTGAGATATCTCAGTTTCTTTATTTTAAAATGGGGGCATCTAACAACTCAGGACCTTGCACGGGGCAACACGAAATAATAAAATACGACCTAAATGGTGCCATCCACGATTGTGTGATTTAATGTTCCTGCCAAGACTTCAGTGATTCCAAATTGTTAATAAATTCTGTTTGCCAGCCAGGTAGGGTAGTTCACACTTATAATCCTAGCACTCTGAGAGGCTGAGGTGAAAAACTTGAGGCCAGGGGTGTGAAACCATCCTGAGCAAGAGTGAGACCCCCATCTTTACTAAAAACAGAAAAAATGGCTAGGTATCGTGGTGTGCACCAGTAGTCCCAGCTACTTGGGAGGTTGAGGCAGGGGGATTGCTTGAGCTCAGTAGCTGGAGGCTACAGTGAGCAACGGTGATGCCACTGTACTCTCACCAGGACAAGAGAGTGGGACTCTGTCTCAAAAAAGAGTAAATACATTGCAAAATAAATAAATAAATAAAATCTGTTTGCCTTTTCTCCTCCAGAAACAGTATGCTATCATGAGAAGAGGAGGCGTCTTGGTGTTAGGCATTCTTCCATTTGAGTCATGGTTCTTCCACATACTGGCTGTGATCCTGAGTCACAAGCCCTCTGCAACTCCATTTCCCAATCTGGAATTGGGAATAAATTGGGAATAAACATGTTCAACTGGGAGAATTGCTGTGAAGATCTTGGTACTTGTAAGTGGAATATCATAACAAAAACCTAAGATGTGGGCATGACCACTGACCTCTGGATAGGAACCAGAAAAGCTGTAAGAATTTTAAGGAAAAAGTCATTGAAAGATTAAAATGCATTCAACACACAGCTTTCATAATTCTGGACCTTGGCTACTGGTGAAGATTTAAAGGAAATTAAGGAAAATCTTATTGGAAACTGGAAGAAAAGAGATCCTGGTTGCATAGTGGTAGAAAGTAACACTATCACTTGTAGTTATATGGAAAATAGAAAAGGCACCCCATGGAACTAGGCGATCTAGCTGAGAATATTTCCAACCAGAGTATTAAAGTGCCACCTGATTTCTTGTTACTACTTCTGATAGATAAGGCTGTTATATAAAAGACTATTGGCCAGGGGCAGTGGCTCACACCTGTAATGCTAGCACTCTGAGAGGCCGAGGCAGATGGATTGCTTGAACTCAGGAGTTCGAGACCAGCCTGAGCAAGAGTGAGATCCCCATCTCTACTAAAAATAGAAAAACTAGCCAGGCATTGTGGCAGGCACCTGTAGTCCCTGCTATTCAGGAAGCTGAGGCAAGAGGATCTCTTGAGCCCAAGAGTTGGAGGTTACTGCGGACAATGATGCCATGGCACTCTACTCAGGGTGACCAAGTGAGACTCTGTCTCTAAATTAATTAATTAATTAATTAAAAGACTATTAAACTAAACAAGCCAGAAAACCACTAAAATGTTAAATACTGTGGTTTTGAAAAGTCTCAACACCTTCAGATAATATAGACTAATAAATTTTAGAAAGGGGTTTATAGCAAAAATAGAATCAAGACACTGCCAGGAAGACATTGTGCCTCAGACTAAAGAACCTATCAAGATTTTGAGGATTTGAGTCAGATTCATTCAATTAAACAATAGGACTTTTAAGCAGTCTAAGGACATTGTCCCTCAGCAGAAACTTATACGTAGTAAAAAGGGGGCTTCTGTTAAAGATATTTATGCATTCTTATCTAAGTGTAAGTAAACCCCAATAGGATTCATAAAATCTTTTTTTCTGAGACAGTCTCACTACGTCACCCTCAGTAGAGTGCTGTGGCATCACAGCTCACAGCAACCTCAAACTCTTTGACTTAAGCAATTCTCTTGCCTCAGTCTCCCAAGTAGCTGGGGCTACAGGCGCCCCCCACAACACTCGCCTTTTTTTGTTGTTGTGGTCGTTGCCATCGCTGTTTAGCAGGCCTGGGCCGGGTTCAAACCCACCAGCTCCAGTACCTGTGGCTGGTGCCCTAACCACTGAGCTATCAACGCCAAGCCAATTCTTAAAATTTTTAAAAGAATGCTAGCAGCAGAAACAGACCTAGCTTTTGCTGAAAGGCACAGAGAAGAAGATGAAAAAGAAAAGAGGGCTCAGCGCCCGTAGCACAGTGGATAAGGAACCAGCCACATACACCCAGGGTGGCAGATTCAAACCTGGCCCAGGCCAGCTAAACAACTAGAACAAAAAAATAGTTGGGTGTTGTGGAGGGCACCTGTAGTCGCAGCTACTTGGAAGGCTGAGGCAAGAGAATCGCTTAAGCCCAAGAGTTTGAGGTTGCTGTGAGCAGTGACACCATAGCACTCTACTGAAGGTGACATAGTGAAACTCTGTCCCAAAAGAAATAAATTAAAAAAAAAAAAAAAAGAAAAAGAAAAGAGCCATTGGACCCCAAAACTCTATAGGTAAGAAGCAGATTGAGAAAATCACTTAGCTGCAAACGCACGCTAATTTTCATGAAAAAAAGATGACTCAGAGGACAGAACCAAGAGTCCAGAAGGCAGAGCCTTGTACAAAGTGCTGTAGAGTAACTACTAGCCAAGAGTACAACAGAGACCCAACCAGGGAACTTCCAGTTTGCCCAGCTATGTTTCAGTGCTGGTAGGGATTCCTGTGGGCCTCCCACTCTGCCTGAGCAGGAATATCGTATGTCCATCCAAGCTTTGTATGGTGAGTGTGTAATTGTCTTTGTAGCCCACAGGTCTGCAGATAGAGAGAAATGGCACTCAAGGAACTGTACATAGGCTGAGCGAGCACGGTGGCTATTGCCTGAGCTCACAAGTTCAAGACCAGCCTGAGCCAGAGCAAGACTCAGTCTCTAAAAATAGCCAGGCATTGTGCACCTGAGTAGCACCCAGCTACTCAGGAAGCTGAGGCAAGAGAATCACTTGAGTCCAAGAGTTTGAGGTTGCTGTGAGCTATGATGCCACAGCACTCTACCAAGAGAAACAAACTAAGTCTCTGTCTTTAAAAAAAAAAAGGGAACTATACATAGGGCACTACACCTGGCAAGCCTCATCTACACCCAGACTTGATAAAACAATATTCTAGACTTTGAGTTGATGCTATAATGGGATCAACTTTGGGAGAACTTAGGAGGGGGTGGGTATATTTTGCATGTGGAAGGGACTTGGATCATTAGGACTCAAAGGATGGGCTGTGGTAGCCAGCCTCCAAGACGGCCCCCTGGGGTTCAGTTCTCTACAGCCCACTCCTACATTATACCAAAATCGGTGTGTGTGTGCAATAGAACGTGGTAGAATTGGTGTTCGCACATTCCTGAAATTAGCTTATAAAAGGCACTGTGCCTTCTGCCTTCTTCATTCATCTGGAAGAAGCCAACTGCCCTGTGCTGCCCTACATAAAGCCTCACGTGGTAGAGAACTGCAGCCTCCAGCCAACAGCTGCGTGAGTGATCTCCAACCCAGCCAGGACAACGGCAGCCCCAGCCTGGATTCCTGACCTTCATAAAATATATGAATAATAACCATTTATTAATTCAAGTTTTGGAATAATGTGTTACCTATAGAGAAAAACTTCTTTAAAGTGTTGCATTCATGCAGTTAAAGACAGCAAATATCTATGTGGTTAAAAGTTTATATATATTTAACTAAAGATGAATTTTAATAAGACATGGAATATGATCATTAAGACTTGTCACATGTGACTGTATGTAAAGGGCATCAACATACGGAAATGCTTTCAAGAGTCAAGATGTCACCACTGGAGAAAGGAATGAATACCTACAACCTAGCCGTCATCAGGGAGGTACAAATCTTTTAACAGTGTGCCAAGAATGTCTCTTGAATAAACTCCTGCTGATATATATTTGGTACCAGAACAGCTCTATAACTGGGGGGAAATGCTAGTGTTTATTATTTTATATGCTCCCCAAGAAGTAAGTGGATTTTAATCTACTTAAAAGAGTTTAAAAAGACACAGGAATGAGGGGAAACAGGGTTTGGGCATTTGAGTTACCATCACTAAAATCCTGGATCCCCAGTCTTGGGAAAGGGCTTTCAAACCCAGAACAATCTGGGTGGAGCCTGGGAGAAGAGACAGGGGCAGCTGAAATAACCTAAAAAGAGCAAATTCTCTGAACCAAAGTTTCCATGATATTGAGGATAACGGAGGCATCTCCCTAGCGTCTGACTGTGACAAAAAAAAGCTGGAACCAACTGTAACTAAATAAAGCAACAGGAAAGGGAGGACATTCTTGTCAGCAGTCCTCCGTTTCAGCGGGATGTTTTGACTACGGAGCCAGCCGCACTCATCACTGCCATCTGACAAGAACTCATCTTTCTCATAGTCAAAATACATCTCCTCAGCTTCTTTTATTTCAGAAAACCCCATCTCCTGCTTCATTCTGACCACATCGGAACCGGGGGTCATTGGACCAGATTTACTGTGACCCTCCCCGAGGAGAAGTTTAGACGTCCTTCTCTTTCATTCCTCTCTCCCTCTGTCTTCTGAATGTGAGTTTAGTGCCAGTCCGAGGAGCCAGATGGAAACTAAAGCTCTCTGTTTATGACTGAACAGGTACACCACAAACAGCAGTGTAAATGTTCCACCCCACTGCCTCCCACACACCCAGACTGCCCCAAACCCCACCTGGAAGGACCAGTCGCTTGCAGGAGGATGATGGTTCCATGTCTATGCTCATTGAACCTGGCAATATTTGCTTAAGAAAAACATTTGGATAGAGGCCCCTCAGAAAACTCACATTTCCATATTTACTGGGGGATTTTTGTTTATTACAGATGAAGTTAAGAAACCATTCTGTACCCTTGCGAAGTGAAAAGAAGCAAGGTACTAAAGACTATGCCACTAATCTTAATACCTGCTCCACATCAGGGTCTGGGCTGGGCATGTAAGGTCAGGGCAGATGGGTACACGAGATAGGTGCTGTAATCCTCATCTTTGAGATGACAGAATGAAGCACAAGGAGGCATAGAACCAACCCAGCTAAAGATGACTATGAGAGGAATCATGTCCCATTTTATACTATTAGAATTTTTTTTTGCTATAGGTGTATATTATTCTGAAACATTCAACAAGATGTGACAAGAAAATGATTGCTTAAAAAAAAAAAAAAAAAAAAAAAATCATTTGCCTAAAGTCACAGAGCTAGTAAGTGACCTGGCCTAACTCCAGAGCCTGGTGTCCCCATCTTCCCAGCATAGCTCTTCCTCACTCTACTGTCAGGAAAAAAGGATTCTCTAGCCATTGAGCAACATGTGCATGGTGGCTCAACCTGGGAGATAATGCTAGAGACCCTCTGGTAATAAAGTGACTTCGTCACCCGTCATGCACACGGGGACACTCAGAGAGGGAGAGTGGAGCTCAGACTGGAACTGTCCTGGTGCACTGAGACGTACAGCCTGACTATGGGTGACTATCTTCATTATGCTATAAACAGACAATCCCCAACTTGTGATGGTTCAAATTAACATTTTCCAACTTGATCATCTACTAAAATACTCATTTAGTAGAAACTGTACTTCAAATTTTGAATTTTTGATCTTTTCCTCAAATAGTGATATGTGGTAAGCTACTCTCTCAAGATGCTGGGCAGGGGCGCTGAGGCACAGCTCCCAGTCAGCCGTGAGATCATGTGAGTAAACAACTGGACCCTTCATGTTGGCAGCATTTTTTAGATATTGTGCTTTGTGTTTTCACATCCCATCATGTCTACAAAATGCCCATCTATGGTACAGTATTCAAGAAAACACATGAGATAGTCTATGTATTCTATGAAATAGGCTTAGTGTTAGATTATTTTGCCCAACTGTAGGCTAATGGAAGTGTCTGAGCAGATAAAGTAGGCCAGGTTAAGCTGCGATGTTCGGTTGCTTAGGCATATTCAACTCATTCTCGACATACGATGCTTCCAACTTACAATGAGTTTATAAGGACATAGCCCCACTGCCACCTAAGGAGCATCTGTATCAAATCATCTGCCTTGAGCGTGTATTATTTTAAAAAGTAGAGGGACAGCATTGTGCACCACGTTTTTTAAAAGAAAGAAATCTATATTCTCTTGTGGGTTTCTATTCTTTTTCTTCAAATTGTAAGGCAAAATTCTCATAATTAAAATTATTTACCACCACAATCATTTAGTGCTGACAGTCATACATGTAACAATCATTATTACAGAAATGCTAATGTTTAAAAAAAAAAAGTGCTAGGAGACCACTCCGTAAGTTACCCCTCACCAGCAGCAGGGGAGCGACCCTGGAGTCAGGCTTTGGCGGTACAGGTGGCAAACCCAGAGATTATGTAACACCTCCCCAGAGGCTACCCTGTAAGTTAGTCAGCTTCTGCCCCACCTAGCGCCAACTTCCGCTATTCCCCCAAGCTAAAAGACAATTTCCAGTTCTCTGTGGCTATTCATAACTTTCTCCAAAGGAATAAAAGCCAGTTTCACAAGAACATATGCGTTACCTTGGCCACATCGTGGACCAGTACACAAACAGCTTTCACATCCAGGCAAAACTATCAGTGAACAGCGTAACTCGACTCAAAACAGAACGTGAACATTCTCAGTAGGGGCAGCCTCGTCTGGACCAGTTCAGATGACTAAGGAACCTCAGGAAGTGGAACTGTGAATCAGAAAGAGACCTCCTTTCCTCTGACTCAATACTGAGTTTATGAGTCCAGGTGGTGTCCGAGGATACTGTGTCCCTGGAGGTGCTGAACATCTCACAAATAAATGGAAACTAAGGAAAAATTTATGACCCTCATCTCTGCTTGCTCCATAAACCAGGCTCTGTGATCACATTGTACTAACCACTTTGCACATATTACTTAACCTCATTATGGTATGTGTCCCAAATTATTACCCCACTTTAAAGATAACAAAACTGAGGCTCAGAGAGCTTGCCAAAGTCCCACACCCGACTTTGTGCATTACTACACTCTTTCTATTATATTACACTGTCTCCCAACAAGAACGAATAAGTAAAAATTTAAATGGTGTAAACCTTTCTGTGAGCCTCCTGTTTGTAATTATACAGCCATTGTCACTCTGACTGAGATAAGCTCTAGTCTAGCAGTAGTAGCAGAGCTTTTAAATACTTAATTTGTTTCATTCATTCTGTTTGCACACTTGGGAAAGTATCTACCACATAATTTTGTGTACAGTTATGATAGAGTATTACCTATTTTTCCCCTGCATGTAGACAGGTCTAACACACATTAGTGAATTAAGAGGGGTATAAATAGCCTGCTTTTCAAAGAGGTGTATTAACTCCAGCCTCAAAGCCAGTGCTTGAGTAGCCCATGTTTCCTTGGGTCCACTGAACCCCCATATGAATGACAGAGGCACAGACAACCACGCATGGCTGGAATTTGTCTGGCTAACTCCTCAAAAGAGGTTTGGAGCCTCTCAATGTAGGAGCAATGCTTGCAATTTGGATTTTTACCACTAGGTGGATGGGAGTGCTTTGTATGTTAATGGTTTTGCTGAAGAACTAATAAGCTTTCCCCAGCAGCCGATGAACGTTCAAGTTTATAAAGACAGTTATACCATCTTTAATTAAAGATTATTAGCTCTACTGCAAAACAAGCTTTATAAGTTAAATGGAATGAGAGAACAATAAAAACATGTGATATAAACAGTTTAACTTATAACACAAAACTTAATTATGCTATGTTGTAAAAGTACCTTCTTTCTTTAAAAAGCATAAGAATTAACTAATCTGATTTTGGGCAAAGAGAAACCTTTATCAAATTGCTATAATTTGGTGCTTTTCTCGCTAAAATTCAATTACTGCTGGTTATTGCCGAATCTAATCTTGGTTTTACTTTTTCTATTTTTAAGAAGGAAACTTTAATTTTTTTTTTCCTATCTTCTTTTTATTTTTTAAGTTGTCAGAACAGTCTCAGACTGTAAATGTGAGTTAGAAGCAACAACAGCCCCTACACATTCCTGGAGGGCTCTTACCTCCCAGTCCTCCCCCAAACCCCATCAGACGTGGTAATAGTGTGGTGAAAGAGAAGAAATATGTGGCTCTTTGATTTGTTCCATGTCTATGACTATCCCCACAACTGTCCTTTGGCGATCATTTCTTCCTCCAAGAAACTCCTTTTTTTTTTTTTTTTTAATTTGGATTCATTGAGGGTACAAAGAATTAGGTTGCACTGACTGTAGTTGTTAGGCAAAGTCCCTCTTGTAATTGTGTCCCACTCCCGAGGTGTGCCATATACCGTGACTCCCCCATCTTCCTCCAAGAAATTCCTTTCCATTCTAATTCCTATACATTTAAATCCTAGAATCCATAAAACTATAATAATAATAAATATGTTAAGAAACGTATTGCCCATATGATAAATCAGTCACTATACTAAGCATTTTATATATATTAACCTCATTTTAAGCTACAATATGCCAACTATTAAAGATTATCTATAAAACACCCCTAAATACCTCCAAGTACCTTTTTAAATGCTTTTGCAAAAGCAATGTTGTTCAATGATGCTATTTTTTAACAGCACATATTCCCACATATTGTATACACTAATACACATAAACACACACTCACATATGTACACCTCTGCTCACCTCCTCCTGGTATACTGTTTTTTCTGATGGCTTGTGGCTCTCTGAAAAGTGATATGCCCCATTATTCCCACCTGTCATTCCTCCTCTGTACCTGGTTCTCTGACCAGCAGCATCTGCACTAAGTAGGACCTTGTTAGAAAAGCAGAACCATGGGCTCCATCTCAACCTGCTGAATCAGAATGCACATTTTAACAAGGTACCCAGATGAACTATATGCACACTAGTCTCTGAGAAGTGCTGCCTTTCCCAATACTCCCCAGTAGGGAAAGGATAACCACATGATAAAGAAGATAGACACTGGGAGTGACTGGTGGCAAGGCCAGAAGAAGTTAATAAGTGACTTGGAAATGCCAAATTAGCATTCCAAAGGGGTCACTAATTAAACATTCACTGGGTATAGTGGCCATGCCTGTATCCTAGCACTCTGGGAGGCTGAGGTGGGTGGATTGCCTGAGTTCAGGAGTTTGAGACCAGCCTGAGCAAGAGTGAGACCCTATCACTACTAAAAATAGAAAAACTAGGGTGCCGGTCCCATATACCAAGGGTGGTGGGATCAAACCCAGCCCTGGCCAAACTGCAACCAAAAAATGGCCAGGGGTTGTGGCGGGTGCCTGCAGTCCCAGCTACTCGGGAGGCTGAGGCAAGAGAATTGCCTAAGCCCAGGAGTTGGAGGTTGCTGTGAGCTGTGATGCCACAGCACTCTACCAAGGGCGACAAAGTAAGACTCTGTCTCTTAAAAAAAAGAAAAAAAGAAAAACTAGCCAGGCGTTATGGTGGGCACCTATAGTCCCAGCTACTTGAGGTTGCTGCGAACTATGATGACACGTCAAATAAGTACTTCTAGTACACTGAAGAGAAAATATACTTCTCCATAGCAAATCATAAGTAGTTATGGTGGGGCCATTATCTTTTGGTCTTGAGGGTAAAGAAAATCTTGTCCTGATGCAAAGGAAATCTAACACTAATATCAGAAAACAAATATTTTCCTCCAATATTTGATTCTAGGGGCAAATCTTGCACATCAGCTATCTACCTCTTTTCAAAGATTCCTATTCAGAGTTATTCAATTGTCTCCACTTTTGAGGTTAATTCATACTAAATGAAGCAGAACGTGTTCATAAATGGCCATGTATCATGAGCGGCATTTGTTTCTGTAAATGTCTCCCATTCACACCTGACGCTTTCACCTGGAAATGTGGAATGTGAGGTGGGAATTACAGAGAGACTGACATGAGCGTCTGGCTCTGGCATCAGCAGACTCAGCAAACTGCTTTAATATCTGAGATAGTTAATTAAAACTGAGGAGTCCTAAAATGCCTTCCTTAGAGCCAAGAAGCAATGAGTGTTTTTAGCAACTGTTGAACTATGTGTTTGTGAAATTAAGACTTGGAGAAGGAGGTGATTGGCAAGAAGTTACAGCTGCTGCCACCTGGCTCCTGCTGCCCTCTTTCTGGAGTTGCTGCCAAGTTGGCGCTGATAGTTTGGAGCTTTAGAAGAAGGGAAGAAATCGCTGGCAAGAAGCGGGTGAGAGAAGTGACATGCATGGACACTGTGCGGCTATTTCCAGCCCCTCCTCTGCACGAGGGATGGCAACATGGAAGTCTCGAATACTCCATATAATGTTTCAGGAATCTCTGTTTGACACTCTGCCTTAAAATCGCAAATAAATGAGTGAAGGACAGGAATTAGAGTAAATATATGTTTTTGATACTATTAAATCTTATTAAAGGAAGAAAACAAAACTCAGGAGAGACAACTGCAATTCAATGGCTTGGAGTAAGTGTGGGGGGGAGTTGGGTTGGATTACTATCACTGTCGTTAAAGAATGTTTTCTAATGAGAAACAAATCACCTTCCTAGTTATGATCCTTTGTTTATTCTTCCTTGGCCAGACTGACTGACAAATCCATCTGCTCCATGTTCCCTGGGAATGGAAAGTGTCTATACACCATGGTTAGTGCCATCTGAACTCAGTTCCACCCAAAGTGCTGAGCACCGAGTAGGACCAGACGTGCTCAATACAGACGGTACTACCCGCTAGAGGGCACGTAGGGAACTGGCAGTGTTTGAGTGCAAGGCAGTCAGAACAACAGTCCTATACACTGAATTGCCCAGCAGCTCATGAAACCTCTGTGTGGTCCAAATACATTAATAGGTTAAAAAAAAAAAAGTGATAATTGTTACCTATTTATAATTTTTATAGCTAGAACCTAAGTCCATTTAACATGTAGGCATCAAGGAGTTTTCTGCATAGTATGGATTTTTCAGGAAAACAGCTACTGTATAAATCAAGCCAAGTTAGTTTGTACTTTTTTGCACTCAAAATTTTCAACAACTCAAAACAGGGTTGTTTATTATTGTGGAAATCCATGTCACTTATAGCAAAGCCATAAGACATGTAGGTATTTGAGTCACTGATAAAACAAACACATCATCAGTCTTCATTTGTAACCGTCACGTGTGTGTGTGTGTAACTGACACACAATTCTGTGTCTAGTTAAAAGTACCTTGCCCTTTCAATGACTCTCTTAGGATGGTTGTGCTCAAACATTTACATATTGATAAACATATTATTTAATTATAATCTGTTTTCCTTTCATTTCACCTTTCTCTTGCCATTGGAGCAATGTATGGATTTTTTAAATTATGTGCAGGGAGGCTATGTTACTTATAAATTGCATCTTGAAGTAATGACGGGGAAAATATTTCAAATTGTATATAAAACCAGCACATTGTACCTCATGATTGCATTAATGTACACAACTATGATTTAATTAAAATAAATAACGTAGTGAAGGGGAAAAAATGTATAATTAAAAGGAAATATGAATTTGAGAGAGTTGAAACTACTGGCATAGACAACATCCTTGGAACCTAAGTGCCAGAAGGGAAGCAAAAGACCAAGCAAATGTCTAGAAGAAACACTAGAATGAGGACTGGAAAATGTGAATGTGCTTCTGTTTTGTGGAGAGATGGTTCTTGACTTCTTGGAGTCTCCTCCAGTAACCTCTTCCCAGCTAGTCCCTTATACGAGATCTGACAAGTTCATGAACTTACCTCACTGCTGAATATCACTACATCATGAGGTGGCCAAGGGGAATACTTCAAAGGTGACCACGGTGAGACTCGGCAATGTGGTGTGTCACGCTTTTTCTAGGACAAGTTCACAAACTTAATTGTACTCCCTCATATACAGGTGTTCCCAGCATCCTCTCTGTTGCCTGTTCTCTCACTCTGACCCTCATCCTTGGAAAATGTACCTATTCAAAAGGTTTCAACTAACATCCCTTTTTTTTTTTTTTTTTTGAGACAGAGTTTCACTTTGTTGTCCTCAGTAGAGTGCTGTGGCGTTACAGCTCACAACTCTTGGGCTTAAGAGTTCTCTTGCCTCAGCCTCCCAAGTAGCTAGGACTATAGACACCTGCCACAATGTTCAGCTATTTTCAGAGACGAGGTCTCACTCTGGCTCAGGCTGGTCTCAAACCTGCCAGCTCAGGCAATGCACCTGCCTCAGCCTCCCAAGTGCTGGATTACAGGTGTGAGCCACTGCGCCCAGCTTCAACTATCATCTCTGTACAGCTGATTCCAAATCTATACTATAGGTCTGACTGATCTGACCACCAAACATAGGCTTCTATTATATATATATATTTTTTTAGCAAAACACATGCAATTTTATTATATCCCCAAATTCATATAGTAAGCCATATTCATCATCTTTTCCCCCAGAATGAATCTCCTGGTGTTCCTACCAGCTGACATCCTATCCTCCAAGTCACATAGAGTAAAAATCTTAGATAAGAAACTTCAGAATCATCTTTAAGAACTTTCTGCCCCTCAGCTTGGCACCTGTAGTTCAGCGGCTAGGGCACCAGCCACATACACCAGAGCTGGAGAGTTGGAACCCAACCCGAGCCTGCCAAACAACAATGACAATTAAAGCAAAAAATAGCCAGGCATTGTGGCAGGCACCTGTAGTCCCAGCTACTTGGGAGAATCTCTTAAGGCAAGAGAATCACTTAAGCCAAACAGTTTGAGGTTGCTGTGAGCTGTGATGCCACAGCAATCCACCAAGGGCGACAGAGTGAGACTCTGTCTCAAAAAAAAAAAAAAAAAAAAAAACTTTCTGCCCCAACCCCAACCCAACCAATCATCAAGCCTGTCAGCTCCACCCAAATTTCTCTCTGAAATCTTTCTCAGTTATCTAAAATGGTTTCCCTCAAAATAATTATTTTAAAGCTTTAATTTATAATGTTTGCCAATTTTTGTAGTATAAATATTCCCACTACAGCTACTTTCAAGTTACCAAAGATTTAACACCTGGCTTATAAAATAACTTAAAATTAAATGATAAACTCTTGCAAACCAGTCCTTCTTTCTAATTCTACTGCTGTCACCCTAGATTAGCCATTTGTTATTTATTTTCTGAACTATTACAGGAGTGTTCAACATTTTTTCCTTTTCTTTTTTTTTTTTTTTTTTTTTGAGACAGCGTCTCAAGCTGTCACCTTGGGTAGAGTGCTATAGCATCATAGCTCACAGCAACCTCAAACTCTTGGGCTCAAGTGATCCTCTTGCCTCAGTTTTTCTATTTTTAGTAGAAACGGGGTCTCACTTTTGCTCAGGCTGGTCTTGAACTCCATGAGCTCAAGCAATCTACCCACCTCAGCCTCCCAGAGTGCTAGGGATTACAGGCATGAGCCACTGTGCCCAGCCAACTTTTTTTTTCTTCTGTCACATATTGGAAGAATAAGAGTTGTCTTGGGCCACACAGTAGTAAATAGACAAACAATAACAAAAGTCAATTTACAAAAAAAAAAAAAAAAAAAAAAAAAGGTTGGGGCAAAGGTTTTTGGATATTTTTTACAAAAAAAAATCAAAAAAAAAAAAAGTAGACAAAAAAAAACACCC
>CAUYPK010114724.1:0-48252 GCA_963574355.1 Loris lydekkerianus
AAAAAGCTTCTTCACAGCCAAGAACACAGTAAGTAAAGCAAGCAGACAGCCCTCAGAATGGGAGAAGATATTTGCAGGATATGTCTCTGACAAAGGTTTAATAACCAGAATCCACAGAGAACTCAAACGTATAAGCAAGAAAAGAACAAGTGATCCCATCGCAGGCTGGGCAAGGGACTTGAAGAGAAACTTCTCTGAAGAAGACAGGCGCACGGCCTACAGACACATGAAAAAATGCTAATCATCCTTAATCATCAGAGAAATGCAAATCAAAACTACTTTGAGATATCATCTAACTCCAGTAAGATTAGCTCATATCACAAAATCCCAAGACCAGAAATGTTGGCGTGGATGTGGAGAAAAGGGAATACTTCTACGCTGCTGGTGGGAATGCAAATTAATACATTCCTTTTGGAAAGATGTTTGGAGAACACTTAGAAATCTAAAAATAGATCTGCCATTCAATCCTATAATTCCTCTACTAGGCATATACTCAGAAGACAAAAAATCACATCATAACAAAGATATTTGTACCAGAATGTTTATTTCAGCCCAATTCATAATTGCTAAGTCATGGAAAAAGCCCAAGTGCCCATCCATCCAGAAATGGATTAATAAATTGTTGTACATGTACACCATGGAATATTATGCAGCCTTAAAGAAAGATGGAGACTTTACCTCTTTCATGTTTACATGGATGGAGCTGGAACATATTATTATTAGTAAAGTATCTCACGAATGGCAGAAAAAGTATCCAATGTACTCAGCCCTACTATGAAAGTAACTTATGGCTTTCAATGAAAGCTATAACCCAGTTATAACCTAAGAATAGGGGGAAGAGGGAAAGGAAGGGGAGAGATGGGGGAGGAGGGTGCAGGGAGGGTGATTGGTGGGATTACACCTACGGTGCATCTTACAAGGGTACATGTGAAACTTAGTAAACGTAGAATGTAAATGTCTTAACACAATAACTAAGAAAATGCCAGGAAGTCTATGTTAACCAGCAACAAATGGTCTATAAAACCAGTGAATGGTGCCCCATGATCGCATTAATGTACACAGCTATGATTTAAAAATAATAATAATAATAATAATAATAAAGAGTTTCAGGAAAGATTCTGATTGGTCTAGCTTGGGTCACATGCCAGCCATAGTTTTATTGAAAGTGTTTTTTAAGTTTTCTGCCTTGCTTTAACTTTAAGCCCAAGCAGCATAAATGGACAGATTCAAGCTGGACCTTCTGTGCACCTCCCAAGAGGGAGGAGGGCATGGACCTGAGATTGATGGCACTTAGAAACCTACTTATTCCATGACACAGTTACCTAGCAGAGCACCTGAACAATGCTAGTGCCCAGGTTCTGCCTCCAGAGATTGAGATCTAGCTGCTTTGGAGGGGGCCTAGGCATCTGTATTATTTTCAAGCCCCCCCCACTGGTCTCTCAAAGGAATAGCAACCCGCCTCCCCCCACCCCCACCTCTTGAGGCCTTGGGTAGGGCTCCTAAGAGCTTCCCAGGCTTACTCCAGCATTTGCAGCTTCTCAGGCAAGCCACACCTTGTACACGTTGTACTGGGTGTTCCTTCCACCTGGAATTCTTTCTCTGCTCCCCCCTTCCTTGACTACCATCCTTCTGGCACATAGCACACTCCCACACTGAGGAAACATCCCTCCCCTCCCTGCACCCCAGGCTGGGGTAGAGAACCCTGGCACCCATGTTCTCCCCTATCAGTCTGTGTTATGCTTTATTGAAAGTAATTGTTAAGTCATCTGTCCTGCCTTGACTTTAAGCCTGGTGCAGACTTGCTCACCATCATTGGAATGAATGACACACACAGCATGCCAAGCAAGGGGTTTGGAGTGCTCAGCTCTGCATTTATGAGTCAGTTAATAGAGTAGTATTTATGCTCGCTCAGCCTCAGTTTCCTCAACTGTAAATGAGGATGGTAATAGAATCTGCCTTAGCTGAGAGTGGCAGGTAGCACCTGACCATGATATGAGAGCATATCAGAATAGTCACTATTACGAAAGACACACGACCTTTTCGGTATAGATCCTTTACCACTCATCTTTTTCTATTATCTATTTCTAGGAGTAATTCAAAGACAGGGGCTGTCTTATTTGTTTCTTTGTCCCCCAAGGACTAGCATGCAGTAAGTCCTAAATATATATTTATCAACTGATGACTCAGGCTATAGGTCTGGGAACATTGTGTTCATACCCAGAAGCAGTCAGAGTTAGAGTCCTTGCCCACCATTGTCCCTGGGTGAGCTTCAGCCTTCTGTAGAACCCTTCCTTTGGAAACCCCTCTAACCTCTCCCCCCAATAACTCCTAGGGTGGAGACACAGGGAAGGAGGTGGAAATGGGGGATTAGCAAATGGGGGGGGGGGGAGGCATGGCAGGGCTGGGGAAAGGGGCCAGAGCTATGCAGAAGGTCTCTGTTCCAAGGCTTAAGCTGCAAGCTTTGGGGGAAAACAAGTTGCAGATTATTCATTTCAAGTCAACTACATTATTTTATTATTATTATTATTATTAAATCATAGCTGTGTACATTAATATGATCATGTATATACACTGGTTTTATATACACAGTTTGACACATTTTCATCACACTGGTTGACAAAGCCTTCCTGGCATTTTCTTAATTATTGTGTTAAGACAATTATATTCTACATTTAAGTTATTGTGTTAAGACAATTATATTCTACATTTACTGAGTTTCACATGTATCTTGAAAGATGCACCGCAGGTGTAATCCCACCAATCACCCCGCGCCCATCCTCCTCCCTCCCCAACTGCATTCTGAGTTGAGAGAGTTTCTATGGGTAATGGAGTGCTGAGTTCCAAAACTCCACATTTTGAGAATTTCTTGCTCCTGCAGAGAGTGGGAGAGTTGTTAAAAAGTTGGCTGATGTAGGCAGATTCCTCAAGGTCAGCACAACCCCATACTGCTCAACTAGGGGCTGGATTTCTCATGATAGTCTAAACTGTGTGAGGGCCAAATTCCCACTTTGAGGATATCCAAATTCAGCCTCACACATTTCTCCTCACGAGAAAAAAGACCTTTGCATCCCTTTCTCAAATTATTTGCTCACGCTGTAATTCTTGAGTCTCCTCCCCAAATGGCAGCCAATCTGTTAGGTAGAGAGTTAGAAATCTGGCTCTCCTAGGAAAAAAGGACAAGGGCAGGACCCTCATCTCAGTGCCACCCACCTTAGTACTGTCTCCAGGTGACTGCTCACATTGGGGGAGGAGTGAATACCCAACCAACCCACCAATTAGAACTTAGCATGCCAACTGCAAAGGATGTAGAAAACTCTAACGTGGCAATAGGTACAATAGAGTCTTGAAAGTGACCTAGAACAACTTTAAAACTAATCATGTCATGAGCTGAAATCTATATTGCGGTCCACACACCCCCAGTGGGCTCTCAGAGAGGCTCTTGGGAAATCCACATGTACAGTAAGACTCAGGTTCAAGGTGACCTCTGAACTACAAGATAGGCCTGATCCAGACAGTATAAAAGAGAACCACCGGCGTAACCTAAGTCTCTTTGCTTCTTTGCTTACTTGCTGTTACAATGGAGGTCCATTCACTGTCTGCAGCAAACATATATCTTGCTTTGTAGATCTATATGCTGCTTTGTAAGCCTCTCTTTCTCTTCCTCTATAAACTTTATTTCACACTTGCCTTACTTTGGGGTGTCTGGTCATTTTTTGACTATAAGGACACAGACAGCTACCTGAAACCCAGACATCTTAGGAGATGTGCAGCTGCCTTGAAACTCAGCAAGTGCCCTAGAAAGGACTCTGGAGAACTTCATGGCCCAGTGCGTCTTCCAAATTGTATTCAGTTGCAGTCTTAGGGTGACAGTATTACCTTTACAGATGGAAAAAGCTGAGATGTAGTAGTTAAAAGTCCTGCAGCCAAAGGTCTACTCTTGGGCACCAGAAGGGCTGCATTCAGGCCTTCTGCAGGCTGGCTGCACCTCTCTGCTGGATCTGGAGCCCTGAAGATGCTACAGCCATGATGGTGGTTAATTACTGTCAGGACAGCTCAGAATGTTAACGATCCCTTCTCTCTCATTAGCAACAGAATCTAGAACAAGCTCATGAAAGGCAGAATCTAATAAATAGTGTTAATTGGAGGCTCTCAAAGGTGAGAAGGCCACTTGGGTTCCTCTGTGCAGTCTGGCACAGGGCCTTCTCTGTGTGCTAGGGTAGCTGCTGACATGGCCTGCTGTCCTGTGATTCTGCAGATGAAGTTGTTAGGTGGGGCCCACGGGTTGCCCGAGGCTGAAAGGAAAAACCATCTGAGACCTGGATTTTGAGATGGTAGGTTTTCACTGTAGCATTCTGCAAACCAGTGGACCTAAAAATGAACCTCGGTCTGGGGAAACAATGATTAGACAGCAGCGCCTGTTGATCTCAGACCTAAAATATGGTGGTATATCAACTGTGAAGAACCATCAAATCCGGGATATTTTCACCTTAGCAAACAGCAGCCTCCTTCAGCCAGCTGCACAGGAGACTGGGGCACTGCACCCCTTTCTCATCTGTTTTGTGGAAGTCAGGTTCAGAAGACTTACTGTCCAAGTGGTGTCTTCACAGAACTTCTCTTTCTTAGAGATTTCCTCCTCACTGCACCCTCCTGGTGGGCAGAGTCCTAAACCACAGCCCTGCAGTTTGTGTGGCCTACAGCAAGTGAGGACTTAAGACAAACATCCGAATTAGATAAAAACCCAGTATGTTTTTTTCCCAAAGAACCAGATGGGGAGGCTTAAGAGTAAGGTGGAGATGCAGGGGGGCCTGGAGGGATGTAACGGGTTTGACTGAAAACACTTGCCGTGGCCTATTTGTGTTTCACCCAAAAGATGTTTCTCAGGGGAAGTTGCCAGTCCCTTAAATACCACAACAGCAGAGCTGCCCGGCCTAGGGAACCTTGAGGAGGAGACTCTCTCCCAGAAAAATAAGCGCGTTAAGAAATGTCACCAACCCAAAGCCCTCCTAAGAGGGCATTGCGGGCCTGGCAGACAGCCCCAAACGGCTGAGACCTGGGACCCCCAGACCCCTATAGTCACATCTCTGGAGTGGCAGCTGTGCCCCTGGTGGCAGGGTCAGGCCCGCAGGCGCCCTCCTCTGGGCTTAGCCCGGCAAGTCCTCAGGAAGCTGCGAGGTGCTTGGAAAGGATGGCAGAGGCGGCCCAAGCCCAGTCGGCATGGGTGGGCCACAGCGGGAGGGAAGGTGCGTTAGTAGCTGAGATCCAGAGAGCCATACTTAGCCCAGACCTGAACAACTTGGAAGCGGATTTTTCAGCTTCCTGCACCGGGGAAACAAATGAGTGAGACCAACCCGGGGGTGTCGGTAGCGGCTTCGCGACGGCTGCGTGGTTGGAAGAGAACTGGGGCTTGTCTCCAAAGTTTCTACACGGATTGGATATTCGTGGCGGATTAAGGGAACGCGCCGCCGCTCGTGTAAGGGGGCTTGGCCGCCCCAGGGGTGCTGGGCCTTTGTTCCGAGGGGAGCCCCGGGCCTGGAAGCCGCGCGAGGGTCAGACACTGGGGCGCGCCCCGCACTCCGGAGCCACGGTTTCCCAAGGTCGTCGCGGCGAGCACAGCAGCCGGGCCGTCTCAGTCCCCGCCCGGCCGCCTCCGCCAGTCCCCTCCCTCCTCGCTGGCGGAGGTGAAACCCGAGCCCGAGGGGGCGGGGCGCGCAGCGGCGGGGACGCGGGGCCGCCTAGACATTGGACAGGCCCGGAGTGATGGATAGCGAGGGAGGGGCGCGCGGAGGGCGGGCGCGAGAGGGGGAGCGCGGGGCGCCCTCGGCGGAGGTGGACCGGGCCTCCCGGCTCGCTGCTCCCGCCGGCGGAGCGAAGCTGCCCTTTCTCCGCATCGTGATTTATTTCCTTCTTTTCTTCTAAACTCTTCTTCCAGGGAGAGGCTAGTGGTAACAGGCCGAGCTGGATGGATGGGTATGGGGAGAGGGGCAGGACGTTCAGCCCTGGGATTCTGGCCGACCCTCGCCTTCCTACTCTGCAGCTTCCCCGCAGGTAAGGCACTGCCCCCTGGGCGGGGGACAGCCGGCGGGCGCCCCGGACCGGGTCCCCGGGCCTCCCCGCCACAACGGGCCACAAGTCCGCGAGTAAGTAGGGGCTCAAGTTCGCTGCCCACCGCCTATTTCCACGGGTCTTTGTTTCTCCCTCACCTCGCTGAGGGCGCGCGGCGTGAGGATGCCCGCAGGGACCCCTCACCGCCAGGGCTGCAGTGAGAAGGGCCAGGGCGGGGAGGTCGCTAGGGGCCGGGGTGCCTGTCTTCCCTCCCTTCTTCCGAGAAAGGGGGTGTTGGAGACTTGATCCCTAGGGGTTCCGGAGGAGGGGGAGAAGGGGAGCACCCACTCGTGCTGGGGGCACTTTTTTTAGCTCCTTTTCCACCAGTTTGCGAACCTGCCAGGTGCCCGGGGGTGGAGCCAGGGGCACCCCCTGAGGTCCCAGCCGAGTCCCCTACTGCTCCCTCCCAGGATACGTGGTCCTGCCCCCACGCGCTTGCCCACGCGGGAAAACCCACGGACCCGGCTCACATGAGCTCGTGTTGCTGTTTGATAACATTCTACGTCGCCCCCTGTTTGTTTTCGTTGTGTCAGAAAGGGAGAGAATTTCAGAATTAAAGCTGAAAAAGCCCATCTGTTTTCAATGAATCCCCCATAGTTTTTCACAATGTTTTTGGCAGATTGCTGCTTTCAAATTCCTCCGAGCCCGGACCTCTTGTTTTTGTTGGGGGAAGGGAGACCAACTCCACAGAGAAGCATTTGTTCCTTTCCAAACGCTCCAGTTTCTTTACTTTTTTTTCCTTTCGGGGGGAGGGGGCAGGCACGAAACTTAAATCCCCGGCCTGTTTTCTTTATAATGTTTCGTAAAACTTGATTTCATTTTTGCCATATGTTGCTCACAGCCTGGAAACGCCAGTTTAAACCCATTATGCCCATTTTTCTCTTGCAAAAACAGATAAACACAGTGTCAAGGGCCAAATGGTCCGTGGTGTAAGGCGGGATCTCCCGGCCGTTTCCATTGTGTTGCGGGCTTCAGAGGTGTCTTCTTGCAAAACTTCCAGCTAGTTTTGCACCGCTGCTGGGCGCGGATCCGCGGCCCCCGTGCACTACTGAGCTTTGCAAGACAGGACTTGAGTTAGACTTGGATTGGGTTGTTTTGTTTTGCTCTTCAGCCAACTGGGTTTCAAGGAACCGGCAAAACTGGGCAGGTCCGGCTTGGCCTGGCTTCGAGTTGGTTTTTTTTGTGGGCGGACCACGCAGACAGAACTGTAGGGAGAGAGGGACCGGTTTGCCCTCTGGTTCCAGATCTGCTCCATGGCCCCACGTACCCGCTTAGCACGGCTCAGTCAGGAGCTGCGAGCCCCAGGAGCATCCCAGAGAGCCTCAACTTGCTTGTGAGCACTGGGTTTCAGGGAGAGGCCTGGCCTGGGAAAAGATTGCCGGAGGGGTCCAGAAGAGGGCTCCCGTGGGCTGAGTGTCCCCCAAAAGCAGTCAGGGCCCTCCCCTCTTGACCTGGAATATCAAAACCTCCGCGGGGATCAAGCAGCAGGGTGCCCTCGCCCCCACCCCTGTTCATTTTAAAAGGCAGTATCTCCACCTACTAAAGAGTCTGACTGAATGGCTGATTTGGTTCCCAGCCAAGAATTTAAAAAATAATAAAAATTAGCCTCTTCTTTAAAAAGAAGCCTCCCTTTGGGGAACACTTCTACACTGCTGGTGGGAATGCAAATTAATACATTCCTTTTGGAAAGATGTTTGGAGAACACTTAGAGATCTAAAAATAGATCTGCCATTCAATCCTATAATTCCTCTACTGGGCATATACCCAGAAGACAAAAAAATCACATCATAACAAAGATATTTGTACCAGAATGTTTATTGCAGCCCAATTCACAATTGCTAAGTCATGGAAAAAGCCCAAGTGCCCATCCATCCAGAAATGGATTAATAAATTGTGGTATATGTACACCATGGAATATTATGCAGCCTTAAAGAAAGATGGAGACTTTACCTCTTTCATGTTTTCATGGGTGGAGCTGGAACATATTCTTCTTAGTAAAGTATCTCAAGAATGGATGAAAAAGTATCCAATGTACTCAGCCCTACTATTAAACTAATTTAGGGCTTTCACATGAAAGCTATAACCCAGTTATAACCTAAGAATGGGGGAAAGGGAGGGGAGAGAGGGTGATTGGTGGGATTACACCTGTGGTGCATCTTACAAGGGTACATGTGAAACTTAGTAAATATAGAATGTAAATGTCTTAACACAATAACTAAGAAAATACCAGGAAGGTTATGTTAACCAGTGTGATGAAAGTGTGTCAAGCGGGCTATAAAACCAGTGTATGGTGCCCCATGATCGCATTAATGTACACAGCCCTGATTTAATAAAAAATAAATAAATAAATAAATAAATAAATAAAATAAAAAAGAAGTCCCCCTTTTGGAAAAGTAGGAATTTGTATTTTGTGTTCATCTTGGTCTTGGTCTAGATAAAGATCCAGCCCATTGGAAGTTTTATCAGATGGGTTGATAAATGGCTTTTGTCCCTTGGCTGCCATGGGGGATGTGATCTCAGCTCATAGCTGAAATTGAGAAGGGAGGCTTAGAGACCCTTAAAACAACACCTTCCTGCTCTTAAAGCTGTAGCACTTGCTAACTTTGGGGGCTAGAGAGGAAAGGAAGGGCTGGTAGAGGCTCTCAGAGGTAGGCCTTTCAAGGGCTGAATGGTGGCGTTTTGTTTTTTCTCTATTTGTATCTCCATTTTAAAAGCTTTATTTCAAAGTATCCCGACACAGTCTGAGGAACGCTGGTGGGTTATGTAATTCACAGCCCAAATTCCATCACTTTTCTTTCCAAGAAGCCCATTTCTTTTTGGCTTCAAAGCTGGTAACCAAAACCTGGCAGATAGAACAGATAGCTGCTCAGCTGTCATGCCAACTGGCAAATGTTTCATCTCATTTGAGCCCTTGACAGCTGCTTTTAGTCAGAATTGCCCACCTTACTGAAAATCAAGCTTCCAGTCTCCCAAAACAAAGTATACTAAAGTCTCTGAAACTTGTGTGCTCGAGAAAGTTTCTGAAGTAAGGGATGAAATTGGTTGATTTCCACAACAAAGAGTAAGACTGTCACTTTTTTTTTTTTAATGCTTTGGCGCAGGATAAGGGTAGCTCTGGGGGAAAGTTAGAAAATCTACAGGTCGGGTGGGAGTTAGAGAAATACAGAAAGCCTTGGCAAGTGTAAGGCACCCAGACGCGGGGAAGGGGGCAAGTATCTCAGCCTCTTGCGCTAAAGACAGGTGGAAACTGGCTGGGCAGTGCGTGAAAGCCGAGGTTTGTTCAGTGCTAGTCAGCTTGAATGGCTGCCAAGAGCAAGCCCATAGGACTGCAAATTAAATTGGACACAGTTATGTGGAGAAAGATGCCTTCACCTCTGCAACACTTGAGTGTTTGTTGGGTGCTTTAGGAGTGTTCGCATTTACTTGAGGTGGATGACCAACTTACTTTGTTTCTGACTCTGTGACAACTTTTGGGGTCCCCTGACCAAGGTGCTCAGGAAGACCACAGCCTGGTAACGAGAAAAGGTCTCTGCACTGTCACGTGGGCTGGAAGGGTGTCTGCTTGGGTGATGCTTTGGGGACAGAGGACAGGCAGACAATGGCCACATGGGAGAGGCCAGAATAGACTTCTCAGAAGCACTTTCCAGAAATAGCATCCTTTTCAAATAGTAATTAATACATACTTTTTACACTTTGAAGCTATTGTGACTTAGATTTCTAAGAGAAGTCCGTGCAGGGCGTACGTTTTGGGTGTGCAGACGTGCTCCCTGCTCACTGTGGATGGATCCTGTACTCCAGCACAGTGCAGTAGCCTCCTTTGTGAACTTGTTAGAGAGGCAAGTTCTGGGCCTGCTCCAGACCTATTGAAACAAATACTCTGGGGCTAGGGCCTTGCAGCCTATGTTCTAACGGACAGCGGTTCTCAACCACTCTAGGGCAGTGGTTCCCAAACTGGGTTGTGACCAACAGGAACTGTATTAAAAGGCCGTGGCATTAGGAAGGTTGAGAACCACTGTTCCAAGAATCATTACACTTCAGCCTTTTGTTATTCCTTCTTTCTTTCCCTTATATTTGTAAACTAAAGCTGTTTTAGAAAGGTTAGTCCTCAGTGGGAAACCAAGGCTTGGGGAGACCAAGACCCTTTATAGTGTCCAGGCATATCTAAGTCACTATAGAAATGATAATATTTCAGCTCTGCACCCATGGCTCAGTGGTTAGGGTGCCAGCCACATGCATCGGGACTGGTGGGTTCAAATCCACCCAGGCCTGATAAACAACAATGACAACAACAACAAATAGCCGGGCGTTGTGGCAGGCACTTGTAGTCCCAGCTACTTGGGAGGCTGAGGCAAGAGAATCGCTTAAGCCCAAGAGTTTGAGGTTGCTGTGAGCTGTGACACCAAGGCACTCTACCAAGGGCGACATAATGAAACTGAATCTCAAAAAAAAAAAAAAGATATTTCTATCAGAGCTTTTATTTAGAAATGTGTGAGCAAGTCACGCTGCTCACCACATTGGCTGTTGCACTAGGACTTTGTCCCAAAGTATCTTAGTCTTTGGGGGGCTGCTTATAAGCAATAGAAGTTCATTGCTACCAGTTCTGGAAGCTGGGAAGTCCAATATTAAGGCACTGGCAGATTGAATTTCTGGTGAAGACCTACTTCCTGGCTTATAGAGGACACCTTCTCTCTCTGGCAAAAGGAGTAGGGTGACTCTCCAGGGTCCCTCTTATAAAGTCACTCATCCCATTTATGAAGACTCTACCCTTATAACCTAATTAGCTCCCAATCCCCCCCCCACCTTGATACCATTATAATTGGGGATTAGGGTTCAACATGTGAATTTGCGAGGACTGAGGATACAAACATTCACCCAGCAGAAAAAATGAAGTGATTTCCAGTTACAAGAACCAAACAGCCACAGAGCCAGCTGGCAGCTAGTGTGTGAAAGGGGTCAGCAGGGCAGAGCCTTGGCTACCAGGGAGATCGTACATGTTAAACCCTAGATGGTTAGTCCTTTAGGACCAGGAGGTGAACTGGGGAGTCCGGAAAAGGACCTGGTTTTCTGGTTTGAAGAAAGGAAGCCTTTCTATAAGGTTGGAGAAACTGCTAGTAGTCACCCCAGCACTCAGAGGAGATGAGTTAGGGGGAGGTGGTGACCCATGGGCAAAAAAAGGGCTGCTCTATGAGATGGGGAAGAGGGACCCCAAGACCTGTGCAGGTAGGAGGGACCAGTTTCCATGTTGGGGAAAATGTGGTTCCTGCTAAACATTTTGTCTTAGGTGGAATATGCAAGGCCTAGAACTGGACCAAGCACCCTTAATTTTAGGTTCAAGTTGAATAGCAGGTAGTGCCATGCTGTTTTGCTGCTTGGCTAAAGTTCAGCCTGCCTAAAATTGAAGGTAATGTTTCTTATATACTGTGGCCAACTTATTCCAGTTTTCCCACGCCTTCCTAGTTTTAAAACTGAAAGCCTCATGTCATTAGAAGCATCCTCAGTCCTGGGTACACCAACATGGTTGGTCACCCTAGTGTCATGCCCTTGTGTCCCATGGATGCACGCCTTGCCTTGAGTCTGTTAGGGACACCACAGTCATGGGTATAAAGTGGGCTTCTCCATGCAGTCCAGTCACCTGGGACTTGGGTCCTTCCTCTGCCCTTTCCTGCCTATTCCCACTGCCACCTTGTCACTACTATAGCTACTGACAGCCCTAGGACCTGCCTCCCTGCCCCTCCATGTTGCCAAATGGATCACTCTAAACTCTTGCTCAGGAACTCATGGCTCATTGTGGCCTTTTTGGAGTATCAAGATGAGAGGACTTCTGAATTTTGGCCCCACACTCTTCCCAAGCCTCCTTTCCACAGCTTCTAGCACATCCCCAAGCCCCAGATCACCCTTGGTCTCCCCATGTACCATCCACCACACCTTACCCATGGGTAGCTCCCTGATCTTGCTCAGGGCACCACCCAGTTTGGAATAGAATGCCCACCACCCCAAGCTCAGAGCTGTCTGCTAGGGTCCAGCACCGACTCCAGTGCCCTGGGCACCTGTTACCTTGGCTGCTGACAACTGAACTTCTTCCTGGGCTTGTTGCCTCATGAGTCTTGGGGGCTTTGTCATGCCAGTTGTTTTTGTAAAAGCAGGATCCCCATTATCTACTTCTGTACCAACCCTCTCTTCTCTACCCACCCCAGGCACACCCCACACAAGTCCCGTGAAATGCAGGGCCCTTGGGATTTTTGTGTTTCTGTTTGTTTTGGGTTTTGCTCAATGGACAAAAACCAGGGGGTTGGTTTTTTGTTTTGTTTTGTTTTTTTTCCTAGATACTCAAGATTTTTTCCAAAATATTTTTTTTTCTGGTTATATAAACAATACTCATTTTTAAATTTGAAGGCTAACAAGGATAAAAACAATTTTTTAAAGCCAAAGTCCAACTTCCCATAAACAGCTATCATCAATTAGCATTTGACAAACATCCTTTGAGACATAATTTTGTCTTCTCCTAAGTATGATTCATTGGAGGAGAATAATAATTTTTAAAATTCTTCTGTTGTTTGGCCACAGTGTATGCCCGGCACTCTGCTGAATGTCTTATGTGTAGCCTTCAGAGGATCAGAGAGATTCCGTGACATGACACGAAGTTGGTTGTATGGCAGAGCCAGAATTAGAACCCAGACTCCTGCTCTTTTCCCAAATACCAGATTTTGGATAAACAACAGTCACTAAATTTGCTATGTAGCAGCATATTAGATTTTGTGCTGTGTTGCATATGTGGATTTGGGGAGAAGGAACAAGAAATAAACTTTGGGGCTATGATCAGATAGCAGAATGAAAGTGAGCACATCTTCCTTGGGTCTAGCGTTTCTGCCTCCTCTGAAAGGCTCTCTCTGCTCCCTGTTCATCTTGGCTTGGCATTCCAGAGAGAAGGATGCCATTCAGTCACAGGTCAGCAAGACAAGTTGGCAGGCCTGTCATTGTGCAAGTTTTCCCAAGTCAGATTTATGTCCCTTGGGTTTTGCTTACTTATTCGTTTTGTGCACCATTTCACCGGAGCAGTCAGAATACCCAGATGCCTGTTAAAGTGATGCCTCTGCCCCTAGGTCCCTGCAGAAAGAAATCCATTATTACTCTGCTAAGGCCTGTCCTGTGACCACAAACTCACACGTATGTGCCAGCCAGTCATGTGCCGCGCTGGCGTGCATTGGTCCTTCCCCTACAGGCAGCAGGTGGGGGAGGAAGGCCTGCAGTTGGCATGGCAGCGAGGGCGAGAAGCCACTTCAAACACATTTCAACCCTTGGCTGAGCAGTTGTGCTCAGGGCCCAAGAACAAGGGTTATGCCTCAAGGCTGTAAGACTAAATTCCTTACCTGCAATTTTCATTTTTCATCTGAAAAGTTGTGTCTTTGCCCATTACCATTGTCCAGTGTAGCTTAGGTTTCTGCCCTGAGACAAGAGGGTGCTGGCGTGGAATCCTGTCCCAGGCCTGGCCCTGGCCCGCCCCTCTAACCCTGAGAAGCTTTCAGCCCTCTGAGAGACGTGCTGCCATGGCCTTGGGCCTAAAGAGGAACATAAATACTTAAACTATCTTGCTTCTCCATGATCTGGCTGTGCAGGGCCCAGTGGGAGCTGGGGGGAGGGGTTGCGGGCAGTTTGAAAAGCTGAGGTGTGCCCTTTTTCTCGGCTCTTGGCATGGTTTCTTGCAGTGACTTGACATGTGTGGAGTCTCAGGCAGAGCAGCCCTGGCTGGGATCTGAGAGGACAGTGGCTCCTACCTCAGCTCCATCAGTGGCATTGGGCCACCTCTGCCCACGCTCACTCAGCAGGGAGTTAACACTCCATAACCCTAGTGTCCCAGCCTATACCTAGGTCAACTGAGGTTTCTCCAGGAAGCTGCATCTGTCCTTGCTCTTTCTCCTATAGGCCACTTCCTGGAGGAATTCCCAGTGGATTCAAGGGATGGAAGACACATTAGAGTCACCGGTTACGTCAGTTCCCTTGGACATCTTTAGGCTGAACTAGATCAGTCCCTCTTGGGAAGGGAGATAGATACATTCTGGCTGCTTGTAGTTTTAAGTAAGGCAGGGTCAGCTGCACCTGGTGAAAAATCCAGCCGCTGAGCTGGGCGTGTTCCGTTTGGTATCTGATGCCAGCCACCTGAATGTTTATGGCAGGGTGATCAAGTGAAATGCCTATAGGACTGACACATACAGGCAGCCTCAGGTATCTCCCAACTTAGGGGGACTCCAGAAGACTTCCCAGGCTAAAGTCTGCCAAATATAAGTGGTAGATCCCTTCATGTCCCCTCCTAAAATCAGTGCTAAGAGACAGGAGAGAAGAGTGTCCACAGTGTGGGCCTCACTCTGGGGTGAGCTCTTGGCCCCCAGGCTTCTTTGGAACCCAGAACTTGGGGGCATCTCAGCGTCTGCTGCTCAGGCTAGCTGGGTGATAAGGAAGGTTTCCTGGGAGGTCTCAGCTTTCAAGGTTGGCATCTCCACAGGGCTGGCAGTGATTTCCCTTTTGAGCCACTCTTCTTTCCTTTGCCTGCCTCTATCCTAAGTGAAGCCACTGCATCTTCAGTATCACCACTTCCTGATCCTGCCCCCAGATGGTTACAGAGAATTCAGAGGCTCCACACTGTCCAGTGCATAAAGGCAGAAATTCTTAGGTTCGAGTATCAGTCAGAGTCCACTCAGGAAAACAAAACCCACCCGGGGTGTTTCCAGAGAGGGAACTTAGTTTGGGGGATTGTTAGGTGGACATGGGAAGACTGCAAGGGCAAAGAGGGTCACTGAGTCACACAGTTAAGGGAAGCAGTAGATGGACGAAAAGAAGACACACTTCAGGGAGGGGCCCCTACTTTATGGGGGCTTTGGTCTCTGAGTGGGGGACGCGATCTGGCTGCTCTTGGGACTTAAGAGCAGCACATTGTGCAGAGTTGCTGGAGACTGCTGGGAGAGAACGGCCATCACTGCGCCGCGGAGGGAGAAGCAGCCTGGGCCAGCAGTGGAAGGGTAACCTGCCACCAGCCTTCAGCCAGCCAGTCTCTGTCTAGTGCCCCCTGGTGGTGAAATCTAACAGGGACCTTAGTGACAAAAAAGATGGGGTTTGCAGCCTCTCCCTCACAGAGCAAAAGACAGTGGTTTGAAGCTGAGCAACATTTGCTTCATGGTAGGCACAGCTGGCACTCCAGGTTTTCCTGTCTGGCCCCAGACTCCTGGCTACACCCTGACCAGCCCGCGTGTTACCTCCTGCCAAGCTCAGTTGTTCTGGAGGCCCCTTGTCTCCAGATCTTTGCCCTGTGTCACTGGTTAAATTCAAGACCTCCTCGTAATGCTCCTTTTCTGGTAACTCCCTCCTGCTTCCATTCTTAAATCTGTGTTGTTTAGTGTTCAGGTTAAACACACATTTGCTTTACATTCTGGGAAGTTGATACCTCTGACCCTACATGAGGGCAGAGATTAACAAGGTTCCAGGAATATCACTAATCTGAGTGCACAGCACATAGTAGGCCCAGAACTTTCAGTGAGTAAATAAATTCAGGTAGTTGTTATGCAAGCACAGAAGTGGACAAAAGCAACTTGACCCTGGAGCTTGTGTTCAAAATGAGCCTTACTCCTTTAAGAGAGGGCAGGTTTTTCTCTCTCTCAGCTCACCCCTCCTACCCTGCAGCTGAAACCTGATCTAATCCCTTTGCATGAGGGTAATTTATTGGTCTATTGGGCTTTTCTTGGTGGCAAATTGCATTGTCTTTATTCCTGGGTTCAGGCTCTGGAGCAGCTCTCAGCATTCTTAAGGCTCCTTTCTCAGGGTGAAACCTTCTCGCCCCCTTGTGCACAGCAAAGTAAGTCTTATTGGGCTTCTTTGTTATGCAAACAGCGCAGTAATAATCAGGCTATTATTCTGAAAGATTGGGCTTGATTAACAGTTCAAAGGAAATCTCTGAAAGCAGCTAATGCCACACTGGTGCATAAATATTTTCATCCTGCCAGGGTTGGTACAGCTGGCGTTCCAAGTCCCTTGGTCTGTCTTTCTGATTCTGAGAAGCACAAGGCTGCTCTTGAAAGGGAAAGAATTCAGTCAGACAAACTGTGTGTGGCTGTGATTTCTTTTCTCTCCGCGTGTCTCTGGTCACGAGGAAGGCGGTCTGAAGCTTACATTCCCAAAGAGAAACGTTATCTACTCATATTACACATGTGGGCTGTGGGGCCAGTTTGTCCCCAGCCCAGGACACGTGAAACCCCACATTTCTGCCAGAGTGGAACTGTTGCGGGAAGACGATGCCCAACGGAGAGAAAGAGCACCCAAACACCATGTTTATAAGAGGAAGGGCTTTATTTCCCAGCCGGGAGCTTACGGCATAGAAGAATTCCAAATGGCCACGCTCCCCGACTAGCTTGGTCTTTCCCTTTTTATCGACAGTCAAAAGTTCCAACCCACAGGTGCCCTTCTCATTGGCCAGTTTGAATCAAGCGGGAGATGCTATTCCCGCCCCTACAGAACTACAGGATTTCACATTCACAAATTTCCAAAAACTGAGTCACCATGGAGAGGACCCCGCAGGTGTATCCTTGTGGCGTCCTTGAGAAGACCTGTTCTCTAGACTTTACCCTTCTCTAATATCCTCTCTCAGGAGAGACTCTAAAAAAAGCATCAAATCCTAGATGCTTTGGTGTGGAGCAGGGGGTGCCAGGGAGGAGATGTGGGGGCTCTACCATGGGAGAGTCACAGGCAAGTGGGGAATATGATTGTCAGTGGCCACCTCCTGGAGGAACCTGAGCTGAGCTGGGCAGCTGTTGATGGATGACAACAACCATCTGGTGAGCCCCACAGAGAGCAGAGAGTAGCAGCTGGAGGGCTCCAGAAGGTGGCACAGGAAAGCTGAAAGGCCCTTCTATTTTAGCCTTTTCTGCTTGGCTCTAGAGAAGGCCAGGGTCCCCAAGGAGGTTCCTAGGAGGCAAATGTGGGTCCACAGCTGGAGTTCTCCGAAGCAGGAGAGGCCAGCCCTGCCCTGGCAGGGGTGCTATCGGGAGATTTCCTGCCTGGGGAAACCCATGGCCTCCAGCATCCTCCTGGCTTCTAGGTTATAAAATTCCGCGATTTGCCTTGAAAAGCAACTGGTCACATGGTGATCGTTAGGGCTCTTGATTAAGTATATTGCATGGAGAAGCAGAGAGCTCAGACTGATTGCCTGGGTCAGGAGCAAAATGGTCATATGGTTGCTTAGAGTCCCAGCCTCAGCCCAGAGGCCCATTGCACCCCCCTTTGGTCTGGGAACTCACCCTGTCCCATACACATTGCCTGGGCCCCACCCTTTGAGCCAAGTTTCCCACCTGGTGGAGCTCTGAGACACACTTAAGGGCTTCCTGTTGGTGAGCCCAGGCGGGGCGTGCTACAGACTTTGTAGGCCTCTGGGTTCTCCTGTTGATCCCACCCTAGCTAATCCTGCGAGTCTCCGTCCTTGAGAGAGAGACTTGGGTCAGAACAAAACATACAGGGCACATAGTACCTCATAATATGCTTCTAAGAGGCTCACCACTCTATTTCTGTGTCTCTATGAGATTGAGCCCCAGGTGACAAAATTTAACAAAGGTCCTGCCCAAGGACACGCTCAGTAGCTGAGGAAGAAATGGAAGCTCAGGAAAACTTCACTCTGATCAGGTTCTTTAGTCCCCTAGTGCCATGCGTATTGTCTCCCTTGGGTCTATCAACAGGTGGTTACTGGTCTAGAAGGGACCTCTTTGTGGATGGAAAGATCTGTTTCAAACTCTCTAACTTTCCTCTCCTTCCTTGGATACCCAGCATCAGAAAAGGCTTACTGCCTGGATTTCAGGTCTTGTGCTTTTTGTTTAAAGATGTGGCACATAAAAATCAGCCCCTCTGGGATCTGTGTGGCAGGTGACACCACAGCTTTTGCTTTTGATGCTGGGCCAGGTTACATTCAGGTCCCTGACCTGGGGGTGGAGGGGAGGCTGTGGTCAATAATTCAGTGCAGAGGACACGGGGTGGCTGGATGACGCTGGGAGTTGGTGGGGCCCCTCAGCTCACTGCCCCTGGGGATTGCCCAGTCCTGGCATCCCTGAAGCACCTCCCCTGGGAAGTGATGGCCTGGACACATTCACTTCAGGGTACAGCACACTCAGTTCTGTTCTTGGCCTTTTGCAAGCCATTCCCTTGCCTACAGCTTCTGCTTCTCCCTTCATAATGGGAGTACTCGGCTTCCTCTGAAGTTTTGCATGGCTGGCTTAGCATCCCTTGAGGAGAGACCCAAGAAGTCAGGGACAAGTCAGCTGGCACCTGCTCCTATGAGCTCCACACAGGCCTTTCGCAGGGAGAGCTCAGGATCCGTTTGGCTTGTGAGAACAGTAAAAACTGCATTGTGCTTTTGGGCCTCAGGGGAATGGGTTCTGTCTCAGCTAGTGTCCAGAAGAGTCACTTGTGGCCATTGCACTTTGAAAAGCACAGAAAGGGCCCCAAGGCCAGCACATTGGAGCCTCTGCTCTTCCGTTGTGGCTATGTGACCCAGGCCAGCTCCAGCCCCTGGGACTCTGTGTTTGCATCTGTAAAATGAAGATAAAAATTTCTGCCCCCTACTGGAGGGTCTGAGTGAGGATCCAACAGGGAAGCAGTTTGTCACCTGCACCAGCCAGGGGAGTGCGAGAAAAATTGTCATTTTATTTCTCCTTAGAGGTGATGCCTGGCCCATGTGTCTCCCTCCCTGCTATCCATTCCCTCATGTCCCCTTTCCAGTGCAGTCATGAGTACACAGTCCCTTCCCCAAGGAGTCCCCTTAAGGACAGAACTCTTTGTTCATCTGTGTGGCCTACAGCTGCCTGGTGAGGAGTGTATAGAAATACAAAAGAGGGAGAGGAGAAGGCAGCCTGCCCTGAGAGCTGTGGTTTGCATCCTGCCTCCTCCAGGGCACCTGGGAAGGGAGCTGTTGGCTGCCTGTGTGCCTCGGTGTGCCTGTCTGCTGAATGGGGATGATAACTAAGTCCTGGGTCTATCAGAAGGGCTAAGGAGAGGCATGTGCAACGTCTAGCACACAGTAAATGCTCAGTGCATATTAACTGAGAGTTGGGTGGAGGCCTCCCCCACAAATTGTTATTTAACACAACACTTAACACCAAACTGACTTTTGGGGGACTTCCTTCCCAAGTTCTCCAGGCTTGGCTTCCCTGAGTGCCTCTAGTCCCTCTAGCCACCCCTATGGTGAGGTACCCTCGCCTCCTCAGTGGTGCATGGGAGTCAGGGATTCACCTGTGGTCACACAGTGGTGGGTGGCAGAGCTGAAGATGACCTCAACCATTAGCTCCACCCCTGCCTCCTACAAGGAGGTCTTGCCCCATGACATAAAATCTGTCACCTGCTGCCGTGAACACTGAATTCTCCCCAGTTCTCTCTGGGTGGGGAAATTGCAAGTATCCTCATTTTTCTTTCTCACGTGGAACCCACAGTCTGTTCATTGACTTGTTAACGAGGACAAAGGCAACGTTGTTGAAATTGTGCTTCAGGACCCAAAGTTTCTGATTGCACCATCTCCCAGCAAACCTCTGGGCAGAGGAGGCATTTTAGGGTGCCACGAACACTTGGGGAAGGAAGGAGGGATGTGGATAGCAGGTCCCCCGGGTGGGAGAAGGGACCCAGGCAGAGGGACGAGATGTCACTTTGCCAACTCCATGACCCTCTCTCCCTCTGAGAAGCAATAGGGGTGGAGGATAGTCCCAGGTCCTTGACAACCCCCAGACAAAAACAGGTCCTGGGGGTTGTCAGGAGATGGAAAAACGGATTAGGTGAATTGAGTCAGTTCGGTCCCTTGGCCTCTGGCCAAACAAATGTCTCCATTGATGCTAGCAGCTTCTACCCAGGGGACTTGGGAGGGCCCAGGAAGGAGAGGGGGTGAGCTTGGGCTGCTGTAACAAAACACCACAGATTGGGAGGGAGGTCTGAGCAACAGGCATTCATTTTCTCACAGTTCTGGGGGTTGGGAGTCTGTGGTCAGGGTGTGGAGTGGCCGGTTCTAGTGAGGGCCCTCCTCCTGGCTGCAGACAGACATGGTGATGACCTCACAGAGAGGTGAAGAGGAGTGGAGGGGTGAGAGGAGCTCTCCAGGGGGCATGGGCCCCATCATGGGGGGCTGCCTAATCTAAATCGAATTACCTCCTCAAGGCTCTACTTCCAGATGTCACTACCTCAGGGGTTAGGGTTTCAACCTGTGAATCCTAATGGGGTGAGAATTCAGTCTGTAGTGTTCTGGGTCAGGTGGCCACCCTGGGACTCATGGAAGTATAGCCTCCAGTCAGTCATGGTCTTGGACCATGTCAGTCAGGTCCTGGTGGGCCTGGGAGTGTTTGGAACCCTGGAGTCCAGTAGTGCCAGCCTGGGCTGGAGCTTCACCATCCTCTGACCTCATAGAGTGCAGGCGTTGTCCCCCTCTGAGGCCCCATTAGTTCAGTGCCATCTCTACTTCAATATTAAGAAAACTGAGACAGAGTCAGGCTCCCACAGCTACTAGTAAGGGGACAGACTGGGACGCTGAACCAGACACTCCCTCGGTGCCTACCCTGCCTGGAGCCTGCTGATTCCAAGGGCCAGAGAGTGACCTCTGCTGCCACCTGTGGGTGGGTGGGGTAGGGGGCAAGTGAAGGTGACTTTGTAGAACAGAGAGAGGAGGGGGCTTCATCCTGGAAGGGTCCTTGGCCTTGGCTGCTCTGCGTCTGGGATAAGGCAGGGTAGCTCCCTGCTGTTGGGGACAGCAGTCTCCCCTCACTGCCCCTCTGCCTGCAGCTCCCTTCTCTGACCTTCACCACCAGCCCTGAGGGAATGTCCCATTTACACACTCCAGAATGCGGTGCCCTACTCCTTTGAGCCACAGGTATCGCTTTTTTTTTTTTTTTTTTTTTTTTTTTGTGTGATAAAGTCTCACTGTGTTACCCTCAGTAGAGTGCCGTGGTGTCATCATAGCTCACGAGAACCTCTGACTCTAGGGCTCAAGTGATCCCCTTGCCTCAGCCTCCCCAAGTAGCTGGGACTACAGGTGCCTACCTTGATGCCCAGCTCATTTTTCTATTTTTAGTAGAGACAGGGGTCTCACTCTTGCTCCGGCTGATCTCCAACCCCTGAGCTCAAGCAGTCCACCCTCCTCTGCATCCCAGGTGCTAGGATTACAGGCAAGAGCTGCCACGCCCGGCCTCCATCAGGTTCTAACTTGACCCCTTGGGACTGTTCAAAGTGTGGACAGCAGGGGCCTCCCCTGAGCACTCAATGGAGATGCAGAACCCCGGGCCCATTGGGCCTGCTGAGTCAGATCCCAGACCACTCATGCACACAGCAGATCCTAACAGAACTGCCGCATCTGGGGCAGGCACTGCCCACTCGGTAACACTCTGCTCCCTTCCAGGGCTCCCAAGTGCAAATTCTGTCATGAGCTCCTGATATTGCTGAGAGCTCTGTATCTGGGACATTGCTCTGAGACTAATTTAGAAGGCTGTAGAGATAGTTAATTCTGATTGCCAAGGCAATTCCCTTAAAATTTCAGAAACTGAGTTGAGTTGGGTAAGGTTGAGGAGGGGAGAGCTGCAAAGGGACATCAGCAGGATACCTGATGTCCCACGTTGTCTGTGCGCGGCTGGCCTAATCTAGTCTGCTAGGGCAAGGCCGTGGCAAGCACACATACCACAGGCCACCTTGCTGATGGTGGCTCCCACTGTCACAGGAGGGGCCTTCAAGAGAATTGGAGCCCACCCATGGTGGCGTCTGCCTAGGCACCACCCTGCTGGAGGGAATGGCCAGAGCATTAGTGAGATTGTCTAATGACATGCAGCTGCCGGGGCACAGACTCCTGGGTCTGGGTTTGAACTCTGCCTTGACCCCTGCCACCAAGTGAGACGTAGGCAAGACATCAGCCGGGCCCAACTGAGCCCAGCCTTCTTCCTCTGAGAGGTGGGAATGGCAGGGGTGCTGGGAGAACTGAATGAGGTGAGGCCTGTGCCACTGCCTGCAGCCTTGCCTGGCTCAGCTAAGTTAGCTGTGACTTCACAGTCCCCGCTCTGTTCAGAGAGCCTGAGGCCAGCACCAGCCTGCTTGTGTTGTGTTGGGTCCAGTCATAAAGGGACAGGCAGGGCGGGGCCTGTGGCTCAGTGAGTAGGGCACCGGCCCCATATACCAAGGGTGGCAAGTTCAAACCCAGCCCCGGCCAAACGGCAACCAAAAAATAGCCGGGCATTGTGGCAGGTGCCTGTAGTCCCAGCTGCTCAGGAGGCTGAGGCAAGAGAATCGCTTAAGCCCTAGAGTTAGAGGTTGCTGTGAGTCCTGTGATGTCATGGCACTCTACCCAGGGCGATAAAGTGAGACTCTATCTCTACAAATAAATAAATAAATAAATAAAGGGACAGGCAGAGTCCTTCCTCCTTTGGCAGTGATGAGATCGGGAGGTGGACCTGAGCCTGGGCACAAATTAGCAGGAGGCCTGTGTCCCTTCCTGGTGACTTTCTCTGATGTCTACATCTGCATAAATCTGAGAGGGCAGAAGCAGGGATTAATGGGGCCACTGGGCCAGAGGTGAAGGGTTGGGAGCCACACCACCCAGTTCCTGTGTGCCAGGTCTCTCCAGGTGCTTGTTCTGCCCAGCAGCCCCACCCCACACCCTCCCCTCTTACTTCCGCCCGAAGGGGCCTTCCTGGCGTCTGCCTTTTCCCCCATAGGCATCGATAACAGTGTGCAACACACAGGTTGGTGAGACGTGAAGACAGCAGGGCAGGAGAATCTCCTAGCTGCCATGCAAGGAGGACGCTTCTGTGGGAGCAGGGGTCTCACTGGTGTCCCCACATATCTGCTACAAACCCCTCCTAGAAGGCACCACCTGTTACTTTAGCTAACCTGACTCTAAGTCAGCATTCATTGAAACAAAGCTAATAAAATAGAAACTCTGTAGCTCTTCCATTAATTTTTTTCCTAATGCACATTTAAATAAAAGTATGAATTTTCAAATTAAAAAGTGTTCACTCAGACACTCCTTGAAATGACCTTGTTTTCCAGCAGTGTTCCAAGCGCAGGTCGTGTCAGGGGGGTCAGGATAAGCTGTCCTTGCCCAGTGTCTGAGGGAGCAGCTGTGTGCTCTTGTGTTCTCTCCTTCACCTGCCGGCAAACATTTTTCTGGTTTTCTGCAAAACTTGATTTTATTGATCAAACCAGCACCAAAGAAGCAAACTAACTTCTCCAAGGTCACAAGCCAAGTTAGTGGCCCAGACAGAAGTAGCTACAGCTGTGACTTCTTCCCCTCAGCAGACCACTGCAGCCCCCATTGCTCTGCCAGCCCCCTTTCTCCTGACCTGTGTAGACACGTCTGCCCTGCTGCAGGTCTGCATACCCGGCTGCTTATGACTTACGGGCTGTGCAGAAGAGTCCAGAAGACCACACAGGTTCCATGTGTCCAGCTATAAGACTCAAGTGTATTCAAGCCCTGGTTCTCAGGCGTGGTCATTTGGCTAATTATCACTAAAGTCTCTAAGCTGGTGAGTAACTTTTAAAAAGAGAGAGAGGAAAAAAAAAATTAGGGCAGATCCAAAGTTCCCACTGTCAGTTGCTTCCTGACTTGCTTTCCTGGTCAGGACAGAGAAGTGCCCTGCACCTTGCAGGTCTGGAAGCGGTCTGGCCTACCCCTCGGCCGTCCATTCTCCTGGTCGTGGCCCAAGAGAAGCCAAGCCTTCTATGCCAATGGCTAATCTAATCACACGCCAGGCGGCTCTCGGTACGCTTTGCCACTGCCAGTGGGTCCTCAACCTGTGGTCAATCATGTAACACTCTCACTGACCTCACCTGGTGGGTGTTATGATTATTACCCCACCTCTCCGATGAGTATGAAGCACAGGGAAGTTAAGTAGCCTGCCCGTGGTTACACAGTGGCAGAGCTGGGGATATTCCCATCAAATTCCTGTTGCTTTTGTCAGAATTCTCATGGAGGATGGTCGTGAAAGTATAAATAGATGTCAGCAGCCCCAAGGATGGTCTTCATCTCTCACAGTCGTGCTGCCCAGAAACAGTGGCCACTCCTTAGCAGGCTGGGTGCTTGGGAGGTGCCCTGTTGGCCCTCTGAGCCTACCGGTATGCATGCTTGGCCAGTTGGGGCAACAACGGGATGTGCAGAAGAATCAAAAATAACAGGGCAGGTTTCCCCCTTTACTACCCCCTGCAGGAAGTTCTTCACTATTTTCATCTCTGCAGACAGCAGTGTGAGGAGCACTGTCCCAGTTGAGGTGTCCCTGTGTGATGTGCACCTGTTCCCTTGGTCTGCAGAGGGTAGCAGAGGCTAAGGTCACTGGGCCCTGATGACATGTCCATTGCTTTCCTGACAGCCACCTCCCCCTGCAAGATCCTCAAGTGTAACTCTGAGTTCTGGAGTGCCACGTCGGGCAGCCACGCCCCAGCATCGGACGACGCCCCGGAGTTCTGTGCTGCCCTGCGCACCTACGCCCTGTGCACACAGCGGACAGCCCGCACCTGCCGGGGCGACCTGGCCTACCACTCAGCCGTCCATGGCATAGAGGACCTCATGAGCCAGCATAACTGCTCCAAGGATGGCCCCACCTCGCAGCCACGCCTGCGCGTGCTACCCCCGGCCGGGGACAGCCAAGAGCGTTCGGACAGCCCCGAGATCTGTCATTATGAGAAGAGCTTCCATAAGCACTCAGCCACCCCCAACTACACACACTGCGGCCTCTTCGGGGACCCACACCTCAGGACTTTCACAGACCGCTTCCAGACCTGCAAGGTGCAGGGCGCCTGGCCGCTCATCGACAATAATTACCTGAATGTGCAGGTCACCAACACCCCTGTGCTGCCTGGCTCGGCAGCTACAGCCACCAGCAAGGTAAGTGACAGGGGACTTACCCACATGGACACAGAAAGGCAGAGAGGGCCTGGGTGTCCGGGAATGGGAAAGGTGGAATGGAGTGGGGACCCAGAAGCATCTTCACTGAGCATCCCCAGGGGACCTGCCAGACCCCCTCTCCTCCTTCCTTGGGCCAGCCCCACCTAGTTGGCATAGCTCCATTTCACAGATTGGGAGCCTGAGACTCCATGGCGAGAGTAACATCCCAACCCAAAATGCAGTCAGTGGGGATACAGGCCAAGGATTTGATTTAGACCCAGGTGACTCCAGAACTTGGCATATTCTAGCTGCTCCATGAGCCACTAAGGACCCCTCATTTTCTGACCCAAGGAGGCCTCAGCGTCTGGGCAACAGGATGCTCCCAGAGCCACAGCCAGAGGCAACCACATGTCTATGTACACAGCCAGCTGCCCTAGCAAGGGAACACTCCCATCTACCTACCCCAGATTCTCCTTCCCCCTACTTATTTTCAGGGAGGGTTTCATGACTCAGCCAGAGAGCAAGGCCTTGGCTGGAATAGGGACTGGTATTAATCAGAGTCCAGCAATGGGGATGCTTCTGCCCCCTGCAGTGCCCAGCCCACCAGCGCCCCCCTCAGGGCCTCTCAGCTTGGCAAGGGGGCATTGAGTCTGTTTTTCTGGGGAGAGCACGTTGGGGTTGGCTGTCAGGCAGTGCCTGGCCTCTCTGTCTCATCCTATAGGCTCCCAAGGAGTACACAGGGTACAGGGGTGCACAGGGAGGTCAGAGGGTATAGGAGGGACATGGACCCCAGGCAGCTGTTCCTCCTGACCCAGGATGGTATAAGCACTGAATGTGACAATATTCTGGGTTGCCACCTCACAGCCTAGGGTGACAGGGTTGGCCTGCAGGCTGGGGCAGTGTGCCTGGGCTCACAGCTCCTCCACACCACCCTCAGCTCTTGCCTAAGGCACTCTGAGGCCGTATGTGCAGCAGTGCTATCCATAAGCCAAACACGTTGATCATTCATTCATTCTTGTGTTTCATTCATTCACTCAACCCACATTTTCAAATGCCTGCTGTAATCCACATTGTTAGGGGCTGTGGACAGCAGAACTGGCTGAGCAGGGGACCTGCCCTTCCCATCCCAGTGTAGAGGTTTCCAGAAGGGTATGAGGCTGTATAGCAGAATGTCACCAGACCAGCTGTTCCCACTGAGGGACACCTTTGATAGCAACAGGCTGAGGGCTAAAAAGCCCCTTGAACCAGGCTCCACTCGAGACCAGACCATGACAGCATCAGTGTCAGTAGCCAAATCAGCCTCAAAACTCAGGCCAGACGTGGGGCCTTGTGGTCCCCAGGTGAGAACCGTCGGTGGCTTCTTTCAGGCCCCCTCAACCTCCCTGTCTGTCTTCTGGGCCTCCATTATTTGAGTTCATGCACTGATTCAGCAAACATTTGCCAGACACATCTTGGGTGTCAGCCTTTTAGTGAGGTGTCACCCCCTCCTTCCAGCAGTCCCCACGCTAAAGGAGAGAATAAGGAAGGGCTGGCAGAGGGGAGCTGGCCATGAACGCTGGGGGTGCAAGATGCTGAGGGCCGTTGGGGGCCCTGGCTTTGTCCAGAGCACTGGGAAACCTTCCACCTTGCTGGCCCTTGAAGCTTAGCTCGAGTCCCCAGATAGGAGAGGCAAGGAAGGCACTGCCTGGTGCCTCAAGGGAGATAAAAACAAGGATCCTGTTATCTCCAAGGTGGAGGCTCTAGGCTTTTGTGACACCCACCCCTGCAGAGCCCTCGCGGCTTGCCAGACTCTTCCACTCAGAACCTGGCCCCTTGTCCTCCCCCGCAGCCAGACAGACTCTACCTGCACACCTGCTCGCCTGCCTGCCCTGGGCAGCGCCTGCTCTGGCTTCCCAGAGCCAGTGCAGCCCCTGCCTAGCCCCTCCCAACCTTGCCACCTTACACCATGAGCTTTTTGCCTTCTCATGCAGCAGCTCTGTGGGTATGAGGCTGGCCCCAAATACCCAGGCATCTTCCTGTCCCCTGACACAGGATGCCTCCCCAGTGGTACTGGCAGTATTGGGGTTAGATCATGCCCTGTTCTTGTGGACAACCAAGATGTAGTGTGTGCCAGCCTGGGTGAGCTGTTTAGCCAGCTCGCCAACCCATGGGACGCTCTTCCCCACTGTGCTGGTCAACCCACTTTACAGATGAAGAGCCAGGCCCAGGGAGGAGAGGAATGCTAGTTTTGTGCCTTCCTCATCCTTTCCCCACAAGTTAGCTTCCCCCATAGCTCTTGGCAGTGTGTCACACAGCATAATTCAGCAGCTTGGTCTGGGGCCCCTCTGGAATGTGACCCCCCTGAGCACATGGGTCTCCTCCCTTGTGTGCCCTCTCCGTGGGTAGATGTGGGTGAAGCCCGGGCTCGGCCCCATGCCCTGTGCAGCAGAGAAGACTGCGGCCCCTTCCAAAGGGGGTGAGGGCAGCAAAGGCAGAAGCGGCGTCCACGCCTGTGGCTGTGCTGGCAGCAGTTGCTGGCTTTCGACAGCCCCCTTCATGCTGTTACTTGTGGTTTCGTCCCTGGCACTGGTGCCAAGAAGAGTCGAGCAGCCTGTCAGCCTTCCAGGAGGCTGTCTCTGTGAGAGATGGCAGCCAGAGCAAAACCAGCCTTTCCTGTTCCAGGGAGACGATGGCACTTGGAAAGCAGCTCCCACCCCACCAGTGTCTGTGTGGCCCTGCACACTAGGCAGTCAGGGACACCATATCCCTCATCCTGTGCTCCCCCATCCCCACCAAAGGCAGGACCACCCACAGTCCAGACCACCCTGCCTAGCCCACCTCAGCCCCTGCATGCTGCAGTTGGTGAGCTGTCGAGCCTGGCGCATGCAGAGAAGAAGGAGGAGGTTGAACCCTATGAAGTTGCCATTTCCGCAGGTCAGGGATGGCAGAGGAGCAGTGATTTCATAAGGTTCAAGATCTAGGGTTCCACACAGGATGGAGACAGGGATGGAGACAGAGAAATGCTAGTTGAGTCCACTGCTCAGGAGCTATGCATGTGGGGTCCTCTGGTGTGGCACCCTGCAGGCCTCTGCAGCCCTGGCTTCTATGCCCCAATCCCTGAGACAGGCAGAATGTGCCCTCCCTGGCTCCCTGGGCCAGGCTGTCACCATCAGACATAACAAGCATAATCCTGAGGCCAAGACTGGCCTCTGAGTCCCCTCCGCCTTGCCTTCCTGAGTAGGAGGTAAGGAGAGGGATTTTTCTTCCCCCAAAGCCCTGCCCCAGGGTCTTCTCTCAGGTGCCTCTGGCTACCAGCACTCCCCGCCTGGTAACACCTAATCTTTACACTGAAAGCATCAAGGGATGACAGATCAGGGGCCACCTCCAGCTGGCTCTCACCACCCCACTGGTGCTCAACGTAGAATGTTCTGTGACATTTGAGCCCCCCTTTCTAGTCCTCAGGCCTCTCCTTTTAGCACCTACCCCTACTCTCTGCATCACCTTCGGCCAAAGGACAGGACTCTGGCCAGCTGTGCCCCCAGCCACCCTGGAATTACAGCCAGACACTTCTGTACCTGCAACCTACCCAGACCCCACCCCAGGCCTTTCTGTGACTCTCCTGATAGAGCTGAGCTCCTTCCACAGCTCTTCTGCCTTCCCTGCCCCAGCAAGTGTTTATATCCTTGTCACATCCCTGCTGTTAGCCCAGACGCTCCCCCACTGCTTTGCAGCGTTGTCCTCTACCCGAGAGCCTGCTGGCATCACGCCCTTCCACCTGCCGTGTCTCCCTAGGGTGCCCAGGCAGAGAATGGCCATACATTTGGCAGCAGCCCCCTGCCCTTCAGCTGGACTCCTTCAATATGCAGACCTTCTTCTTCCAGTGGGGAGGGGTGAGCTGTAACCTCCTGAAGCGTGGGATGAGAGGATAAGGCCTGGAAATGGTGGCCTGGCCTGCGAGTGGGGAGTGGGGTTATAGCACAGGGTCTCAAAAGACCTGAGTACCACCTTTCCCCCATCACCCTGCCTCCCCTCTTGGCATCAGGCTGGGAGGCCACGTTTTAGCTCCCCTTGGTACAGAGGCAGTGGCCTTAGAGGCACCCAGAGGTCCCCACAGCAAAGCAGCTGGTACCTGGGAGAGGCATGGAGTGTTGCTTATCTCCCAGGTCCACTCATGTCTCCAGCCCCTGTATCCATTTAGGGTTATGGAGGAAAGAGCAGCCAGATACCTTACCTAGGACAGACAGCAAGGGAATACTCTTGCTCCCCTGGCTGCTTTGTCTGGGGTCCTTCTCCCAGGTCTCCCTCTCTGTGTGGCCTTGTAGCTAAACAAACCCAGAGTCTGGAAATCCAGAGTTTAATTCTACCTTCTGGAATCCAAGTCACTGCCCTTCTCTGAACCTACATTTCTGGGTCTATAAAATTGGGGGTAACGTCACCCACCCTTGCAGTGCCACACAAGCCTGGAGGTAATGAATGCAGTGCCTGGCCCACCAGGTGCAGCTGGTACACCTGTGTCTGTGCTTCTCAAGGAGAATCAGTAATGATGGGCCCAGCTGTCTGCTGCTCCAGCAGCTCAGCCCAGCTCAGCCCAGCCCCTCATCCCCAGCTCCAAGCTACAGCAGAAACAGACCTCCCCACGTGACAACCAGCACCTTCCTCTTTTCCCCCTTCTTCCTGCTGCCCTCCTCTGAGCCCCAGTTTGGTGTCCCCTTCCGGCAGCCCTGGAACATGCCTCTGCCTGCTGGCATTGGTTTTGCCCACTCATTCTTTGACCATCGTTCTCCTCCATTCCAGTTGCGGTCATATTCAGCCACTTGCTCATGGTCCTTTTTCAGGAGTTGTACTGCAGTGCTGTCAGTGTGCAAGATGACACTACTCTATATAGACCATGCTAGTTTGCTATTGCTGTAACGAATGACCCTAAACCAAGGGGTGTAAAGCAACAGAAATTTGGGGCCTGGTAATACAGGTCCTCCACAGGCAGCTTCTCCTTGCACTAGCCCTTGCACTTCTCTTATTCTGGAAGCCAGAAGTCAAAATTGAATCTCAGAGCTAAAAATCAAGATATCAGCAGCGCTGGTCCTTTTGGAGGCTCCAAAGGAGAATCCATTCATTGCCTGTTCCCCCTGCTGCTGGTTGCCAGCATCCCTTGGTTTGCAGCAACATCATCGCAACCTCTGTCTTTGTGGTCGCATTTCTGTCTCCTCTGTCCTCGTAGTCAAATCTCCCTGTGCCTCCATCTTATAAGGCACTGTGACTCCATGTATGACCCACCCAAATAATCCAGGATCATTTCTTCATCTCCGAATTCTAAACCTAATCACATCTGCAAAGTCCCTTTACCGTTTAAGGGAAAATTCACAGGTTACAGATATTAGAGCCTGATACATGAATCTTTGAGGGCCATGATTCAACCTACCACTGTTGACTAATGATTTATGCTTTTATTTTTATAATTCCTCTCCCTATGTAGTAAATGAGTTGGTTTTCTTCTTAGGGTAGTAATCTAAAGTTCTCCTAAGTAATTTTTTTAAGTAAAAAGGGCAGTTTGTTTTAAAGAGAAATATTAAGTGCATAACAGTATAGGTGAAAGTGAGCTGAGCAGCATGGGAAAAGGGGCATCTGGGGAGTCCTGGAGGCTCCTCCCTGGCCCTCTGAGTCCAGAGCATCTTAAGTGTGAGGCTGGGTCTTCCCCACCTATGCCTAACCCACTCTCCTGCCCCCTCCCCCCACAGCTCACCATCATCTTCAAGAACTTCCAGGAGTGCGTGGACCAAAAGGTGTACCAGGCCGAGATGGACGAGCTCCCAGCCGCCTTCGCCGACGGCTCTAAGAATGGTGGGGATAAGCACGGGGCCAACAGCCTGAAGATCACCGAGAAGGTGTCGGGCCAGCACGTGGAGATCCAGGCCAAGTACATTGGCACCACCATTGTGGTGCGCCAGGTGGGCCGCTACCTAACCTTCGCGGTCCGCATGCCCGAGGAGGTGGTCAATGCCGTGGAGGACCGGGACAGCCAGGGACTCTACCTCTGCCTGAGGGGCTGTCCCCTCAACCAGCAGATCGACTTCCAGGCCTTCCACGCCAACACAGAGGGCCCCAGCACCCACAGGCTGGCAGCAGCCAGCCCCTCACCCACGGCCCCAGATACCTTCCCGTATGAGACGGCCGTGGCCAAGTGCAAGGAGAAGCTGCCTGTGGAGGACCTGTACTACCAGGCCTGCGTCTTCGACCTCCTCACCACGGGTGACGTGAACTTCACGCTGGCCGCCTACTATGCCTTGGAGGATGTCAAGATGCTGCATTCCAACAAGGACAAACTGCATCTATATGGAAGGACTCGGGAGCTCCCGGGTGGGGTGGCCGCTGCAGGGCTGTCCCAAGCCCCCCGGCCTCTGCTGGGCACCCTGGTGCCACTCCTCGCCCTGCTGCCTGTGCTCTGGTAGGAGCTGGCACAGGAGGCAGAGGAGGCATGAACTCAGTCCCCAGCCTTTGGTGGGGGGGGCATCTGACCTTTGGCTCTCTTTGGGGATGCTAACAGGGTGAAGATCACCTGGCCCACGTCCCCTGTGGCCCAATTGCCTCTGCAGTGCCCAGGAGCAGCCGAAGGGACAGTCCCCTCAGAGTGGCCTTGGGCTGTCTGCTGGCAAGGGCTGGGGCCTGGGTCTCCCCCTCCCTAGTGCACGTGACAAAGTTGTGGTGACTGGTGCTGTGATGTCTGTGACAGTAGAGTTGTGTGAGAGGGAGAGCAGCTCCCCTCGTCCCTCCCCCCACAGTGTGAATGTGCAAAACGGCCCCTCAGGCTGAAGCCCCCCACCCCCCAGAGAGACACTGGGAACCATCAGAGTCAGCTCCTCCCATGCCCTTGCAATGCACTGAGACAGGCCCGGCTGACCGCTGCTCACTGACTTGTGGGGCCACTTGTGCCCACCACATGAACGCACACACACACACTCTCATGAGCACACTCACACACATAAATCCAGCAGGACGCCCCAGCTGAGCCACCAGATTGGTAGGGCTGAAGCATCACTGAGGCCGGCCCCAGACAGGGCATCCTTAAGAGTAGGGCTAGGACACAGCCAGGGCACTGCCTGGTATCTTTAGCAAATTGATAACATTTTGGCCAATAGGTGGTGTCTTGGCACCTCCCCCCGTGGGCGCGAGTTCAGCCCCTGGTTTGTGGGTTTCCAGGCACTTGCTGGGTGCCCTTCTCTGGCTCTGCCCTGCACCCCACCCCTTCCCCTGCTGTACCTAGAAAGTCAGAGTACTTGGTTCTAAAGGTCTCAGAGCAGAGAGGCCCTAGGCAGGGGAGCCCAGGCCCCAGGGTGTGGGCAGAAGACCCAGTGGATAGGGCCAGCTGGCCTGCCCTTATCCTCTGCCTCTTCACCTACCCATGCTGCCCACGTAATGGCTGATTCCTGGAGGGGAGCAGGGTTGTAGAAAGCCTATCGGCCCCAGCACCCTCTCTTCCTAGTCCCTTCCTTAAACCCGGTGGCCACAGCCAGGAGAGACTTGCTGCCCGGGGGCCCTGGCTTCCTCCTTGTTCCACCCAGGTGCTTGTCCAGGGAGCCCAGAACAGTCCTGCCTCTGCTGCTGTTCCAGAGACCCCAGGGATCAGCATGGAGATGGGCTGTGCTCCCAGGGCCGTCCCACCAGCAGCCCCACACTGCCCTCACCCGTCAGCATCCGCAGCAGCCCCTCTGCTGTTCCCCAGGGACCTCTCATACACTGGCCAGGAGGCTGCAGCACGTGTCTCCCCCTCCCTCCATGAGGTCCTGCTCCCCTGCCAGAACCACACGGGTGGGTGGGAGGAGGCTCAGTCCCAGCCCCTCCCTCTCCCTCTTGGTTTTAGATGGTCCCTATGTTGGAAGTGAGAAGTGAAGCACTTTATTTTGGTTGTGTTTGATCACGTTCTGCTTGGAAGTGGGGACCCCTCACTGTGTCCATGTGTCTGCGACCTGTGTGGAGTGTCACCGCGTGTACATACTGTAAATTATTTATTAACGGCTAAATGCAAGTAAAGTTTGGGGATTTTTGTTTGTTACTTTCTTTTAGACACCATGTTGGAGTTTGTTTTCTGAACAGACTTTGGTGCCCTTGGGCATTGCCTTTGGGGCGTGTGTGTCCCCCACAGCAAGTGTGTACCTTTGTGTGTGTGTGTCTGAGTGTTGTGGATAGATGTGGAAGATGCAGCCCCTCACTTCTGTAAAATCCCTTTTCCCCTCTTGGTGAGCTGTCCTCCTTGGAGCTTGTTCTGGTAACACTGGAACACAGTCTTGGGGACAGGTGACCACGTGGTGGGGCAACAAGGTGTGGGGTGGGGTGGGCTGGCCAGAGATCCAGATGAAGGCACCTCAGCTGCCACCACCAGCCTGGGGATGGAGTAATAGTACTGCAGAGGGAACCCCACTGTCCTCTGCTGGCTGTGATCACACTTTATCCCTAAAAACTATCTAGTAAGACAGAAAAGAATTCAGGCCCGCTTTACAGGTGCAGTTGAATGAATTGACTTGCCTATAATTCCTTCCCAAGGATCAAACCAAAATGCACACCTAAGTCTGTTTTGCCCTGAAGTCTCTACACTGGCACTAAATGTCGTGAAGCAGAATAGCAGCACAATTAAGCCAGCTGCATCCCAGCCTCACTTTCCCTGCTGTGTGACCTCAGGCAATTCACTTAACCTCTCTGAGCCGCTATTCTGGTCTCTGGAAAACCGGGAGGGCCATCCGTAGGGTTGTTTGGAGATGCTGGCTTTCATTCCTGTGAATTATCCAGCAAAGGATCTGGAACACACCCAGTACTTACCCAGGGTTGGTGGTGGGGGTATTTTCCGAAAGCAAGAATGATTGAGTAGGTAGGGAAAGAAGAGGGCCATCGGACCTTGGAAGCATGGGAGGGAGGTAAAAGGCTAGCAAGGGGAGGAATCCAGTGTGAGCATTTACACTAATCCTGGGCAGAACAGGACAGCAAAAAATAAGAAGGGAGAACTTTCTAAAACCCTGCTCTTAAAGAGGTGAACACAGGAGTCCAGCTTGGGAGGAAGGACCGGCTGGAAAGGACAAAATATACCCACACATCTTACCCAGCGGTAGAGCTGTCAGTATTGGGAGGCCCCTCACCCTCAGCAGTAAGTGGGGTGGAATTAGTAACTCAAGAGAAGCAGGGCCTTCGGCACTTGGCTGCTGGAGATTAACAACCTTACTGAGAAGCCAGGGCACAGAGAAGAAAAAGAAAAAGTCATTTGCCATCAGATGAAAAGGCTAGATGGCACTTGCCACAAAATAGTCTTGGTTTGGAATGTTTTCAGGACCCTAAATTAAATTGGCTGGATTTCTTTTCTGAGTAAAGTTTGCTTCACTAGTGGCTTTCATGAACATAGAAATTTGCTACTTCCCCTCAATAAGAAACACAGCATCTTGAGCTCAAAGACTCCCAAGCAGTGGCAGGGCAGGCACTGCCAGCTCCGGGGAGGCCCAATGGCTTGAAGGTAATTCTCACTGCTCCATCCCAGTCTCCTGGAGTCCTGGTTGGCAAACCAGAATTTGCAAGGCTAGAAGACTGGAGAGAGCAGGCTGCGAGGAACCAAGGAGAGCCACTTCTCATAATGGAGCAAAATGTGGGAGGAAGGTAATGACCAGGACACTCGGGCAGAGACCCATCAGAGCCAGGCTGGAGTCTCACCAGCCAGTGAGCACGGGGAGCAGGAGGGGGAACCTGGGGTCAGGCTACAGGCAGACTTGGCATCAAAACTGGCTGTGCCCATGGCTAGCTGTGTGGTCTCCCTTAGATTTTTTGAGCCTTAGATTCCTTATTTGTAAAATGAAAGTGTGCGTGCCTACCGCCCAAGGTCATTATGGAAGTGCAATGAGCTAAGCCTCACAAATTGCCTGCACATGGCCCTGGCACAACTGGGGGGGTGGGGGGTGGGTGGCTGCCCTGTCTCTGCAATTATATGTTTTTATCTGTTTGATGACTCTATTTGTGTATGCCCAGCGCTGTGCAGGGGAAATAGAGCAGTAACCCAAACAGACTACCCTGTATTTTGCTGTGTATAATGTGCTCTGGTGTACAATACACACCCATCTCTGGCCCAAACTTTCAGGAAAATGCCCCCAAGAAAGTGTCCAGCTCTCAGCTGGGAGAGACACGGCTGGGAGGGCTAACACTTCCCTAGTAAACGTGCAGATTGCACTGCCCTCCGCAGCTGCCCACTATGTGCAGGATGCCCCTCTCCTCTCCCAGGAGCTCTGCCCTCCCACCATGGCAGGGACCGTGGCTGAAACGGTCATACGTGTGGCCAGTGAGGCAAAGAGCTTCTGAGGCCCCTAGGCCCACAGGGAGCAGGGTGCTTCCCTGGAGTCTGCATGGGGCTCCCAATCCCCTCTGTGTGGCAAGGCCACTACCCTCTCCCCTGATCACAAGACCCCGCGGAGGCATTCTGACCCCCTCTCACTAGACCCCAGGTCCTCCTGGACTGGAACCCCCAGCACCCAATGGGTCTAGGCAGGAGGGCACAGTGGCCTTGGAGGCTGGCTGGGCTCCCCTGCTCTCAAGTCACATGAACCACATACAATGTGCTTCCTTATGTTTCCTTCAAAAGTTAGGGCAAAAAGTGCACCTTGTACTAGGCAAATCATACTACCTTCTCTTTGGGGAGCTAAGTCAATAAGCAATAGTTACAAAAATCCTATGTCCCAGACTGGTGCAGTGGCTCACTTCTGTAATCCTAGCCTACCCCCTGAAATCCCAGCACTTTGGGAGTCCAAGGTGGGGGGATTGCTTGAGCTCAGGAGTCTGAGACCAGCCTGAAGAAAAGTTAGACCCCATCTCTTCTAAAAATAGAAAAATTATCTAGGAGAGATGGCACAGGCCTGTAGTCCCAGCTACTCAGGAGGCTGATGCAAAAGGATTGCTTAAGTCCTAGAGTTTGAGGTTGCTGTGAGCTGTGATGCCACGGCACTCTACTCAGGGGGATAGAAAGTCTGCCTCAAAAAAAAAAGAAAGTCCTATTTCCCATGGTGACAAGCACAAGGGAGAAAAGGAAAGTGGCTCAAAGGTTCTGAGAGACACCTTGAGTTGGAGGGACATTCGTCTTTGATGGGGTCAGGGTGCCTTTGACTAGCTGGCCTGCATGAGTCTTGGGAGCCAGTCACACAAAGAGCTGGGGAGAGCCGTCAATGCCGAGAAAACAGGGAGCGCGGGGCTCCAATGCAAGGACAGCCTGGAGGGTCGTTTAGGGGATAGCAAGAAGCAAAGTTACTGGACAGCAGTGAGCGGACAGGTAGGGGTCCAAGGTGAGGCCACAGAGTGGCCAGAGTATGGCAAGGCTCTTCACTGGGGCAGGACTCGATGTTGTATTTTATTTGCCAGAGGAAGCCATCAGTGAGCTCCGAGCATGAGAAGGGTAAGTCCAATGAGGGTCTTAAAGGGTCTTAAAGGCATCATTCCAGCTGCTCCAGGGGCAGCCTGGAAGCCAGCAGGGGAGTGAGGGGAAGTCAGGGGCTCCTGCACAAGGCCAGTCCAAGGCAGTGGCAGTGTAGAGTGACACGAAATGAAGGGCCTTGGGGTTTAATAGGAAGGTGGCACTGATAGGGTTTGGAGAGTGAGAGCTTAAGAGGAAACCAACCACAGGCCATGTCCAGGTAGGGGGTCTGGGCACCTGGGGAAACAGTGGTGCCATGTCCTAGTACTGGGAAGAATGTGAGAAGAGAAGGTTTGGGACACTGAAGTCAAAATTTGACTTTTGGACACATTAGACAAAATATGTGCAGGGTGGCTCCTGTGGTTCAGTGAGTAGGGCACCAGCCCCACACCCTGAGGGTGGCGGGTTCAAGCCCGGCCTGGGCCAAACTGCAACAAAAAAACTAGCCAGACCTGCGGTCCCAGCTGCTCAGAAGGCTGAGGCAGGAGAATTACCTAAGCCCAAGAGCTGGAGGTTGCTGTGAGCTGATGCCACAGCACTCTACCGAGGGCAACAAAATAAAACTCTGTCTCTAAAAAAAAAAAAAAAAAGAAAGAAAGAAAGAAAAGAAAAAGCATTTGCAGCTTGTTTTAAATTCTTTAAGTGATGTAAATTTCCCAGAACAAATTTTTAAGGAACACAGTGCTCATAGAATAAATTTTCAAAATAAAGGGAAGTGTGTTAAAGGCACAGCCATGGTTGGGAGGAAGACAGACTTCTCCTGGCTGTCGGTTAAGAGTCTAAAGACTTCTGAAGGCCACAATCTACTCCTTGGAGCCCCAAAGCTTGGGTACACTTGGAAAAAGACAGCTGGATTCACAGAAGTTGAGTTCTACAGCAAATATCAAATTATGAACACACGGACAGTCTGATCCTGACGAGGAAAACAACGCTAACGCTGTGAAAAGCAAATTAGAAGAGCAGCAGGGGCCCAGGCAAGGCAGTAATGACTGTGGTGGTCCTGCTGCAGCAGGTGCTTGGGAGACGTAGAAGTCACAGTGAGAGCACAAACAGGCCGGCGTGGTGGCTCACACCTGTAATCCCAGCTCTCTGGGAGGCCAAGGCAGGTGGCTCTGCTGACCTCAAGAGTTCAAGACCAGCCTGAGCAAGAAAGAGACCTGTCTTTACTAAAAATAGAAAAACTAGCCGGTCATGGTGGCAGGCGCCCGTAGTCTCAGCTACTCAGGAGGCTGAAACAAGGGGATGCTTTAGCCTGAGTCTGAGGTTGCTGTGAGCTACGATGCCACAGCACTCTACTGAGAGCAACAAAGTGAGACTCTGTCTCAAAAAAAAAAAAAAAAAAAAAAAAGAGTAAACAGAAAGGAATCACCAAGCAAACCATAGACGCCCATTCGGTGCAGTCTCCCCCTCCCTTTTCATCCCACCAGTTCACGCCAAATTCATGGAATTCATTCATTGATCCAGCTTCCATGGGGCAGCTCCTGCGTGCCCGCTGTCCCAGCCCCCAGCTTACTCCCAGGCCGACCCCTGACAACTGGAGACAGGACCATCTGGAAAGAACAGCCCACTCTCTACACAGTCACCTGTGTCTCCAGCAGGGGGTTCACTTTGCTTCCTCTCTGTCCTTTTCCACATGCCAGTCTCTTAGGTATGGTCCAGAAAGCCCATCTTCTCAATCTGATTGGCCTTACTTGTCAGACTCTTGGAACAACAGAAAGAAGCCTGGAGTTCTGGCCCTAACTCCGCTGAGCTTCCCCTTATCTCCCAGGAAACCATTACCTTTCAACCTGCCCAGCCACAGCCCCCAGCATCTGTTTTCAGCAGCTCTCCTTAGCTATCTTTCCCATCCTGAGGGGCTTGCCAACTCTTTGAGTATTTAATCCTTCGCTGCCTAAAAAGTGGCAGAACCCTGAAGGCAGAGGAACAAAAACCAACACCCTTAGAAAGGGCTAGCGGAATGGGCTTTATGAGACTTCTCCAGACAGCCTGCATGCAAATGGCAGCAGGGGAGTTTCTGAATGAGACGCCATCCTAGGCTGCCCAGATCTCTGAAGCCAAGGAAGACATGTCCCCCAACATCACCTGTCCCTGCCCAAGGGGACTCTGTCTCAGCACATGGCTTCTTCCAAATGTGAACTTGACCCTGCTCGCTCCTGTCTCCCCTGCAGCAGCTGCAGCTCTCTCCAGACCATGTAAGCAAAGCACAGGTATCTAGCCAGGCAGATCTGCCCCGGTGTGTGTGTGAGGGGGGTGACACAGAGGTGTGTTTGGGAACTGAAGGATTGGTCTTGAGCTCACTTTGACTCCAAGACCAGACCAGCAGAGGCTCATGCCACTTTACTACGGTGGGTGAGCTGTCTCGGGGATGGGGGGAGGGTGGAGATGCTGGTGGCAGGGCTCTAAGGGCTTGAGAGGGTTGGAAATTAGGGGAGCAGCAGTTCCTAAAGCACTCCCTCCAAGGAACAATTCAAGAGCTTGGTCCATTGGACCAGCCTCACCCTGCCCAAGGCCAAGTCCTGGACTAGGGGGTGTGAGCCGGTGTCTAATGGCCCTGAATGGCCAGGGATGAAATGACATGGACAAGGGGCCCCCGGGTAGAAGAAAGCCCAGGCTCTAGGACGGTAACTGAGCAGGATCCCAGCCCTGTCACCTACTAGCTCTGCGATGTGATGGCTGAGCTGGGATTCTTCTTAACCTCGGCTATTTCAACCATGAGAAACAATGACAGCACCTCCCTCTCATGGCCACCTTGAACGGAGACTAAAGCTGACAGCACACACCGAGCTCCCCGCCACTGGCAACTGCTCTCTCCGTTCCGCCTGCCACTGTACACCTGGAGGTCCCCGCGCCTTCGTGGTGGCCACTTCCTGCCCATCGCCCACTGCCCACCTCCCCTGCCTGTGGGGAAGGCTCTTGTCCACATGCAGCACATGAGCGGCCCCTTTGCTGTCCTCTGGCCACCACATCTGCCTCTTCAAGAAACAGAAACAGGCCCCACATTTCAACCTGCCCTGGAGTCTTGCAGTTGCTTTGAGGAATTTCACCAAAACACTCCAAAACAGGTGATATAATCCTAATTTCCAGATGCACAGGGGAGGCTAAAAGAAGCCAACTGGCCTGCTGATGGGACAGCAACAGCCCACCTCACCCCTCCCCGCACCCACCTCCTCTCTTGTGAGCTCCCGGAGGGAGCCTGGGGAGCCCACAGCGGGGTCAGACCAGTCCGGGGCTCTGGCTCTGGGGTGAGCAGGGGTGTGGGGCCAGCCCGCCCCCAGGAGGCTGGGTGAAGAGGGGCTGGAAGCCCAGGCAGGAACCCTCAGAGCGGATTGGAGAGCAAGGGTGGTACTCAAGGGTCAAGGCTGGGGCCAGGGGAGGAAGGACAACTCCAGCCTCTAGCCCCTTCTTGAGCAGACACATCCCCCCCTTTGTTTCTCAGAGCCACGATTGATGCCCTACGGCAGGTGCCCAGAGGTGCTGACTGTGTCCATTATAGGCAAGAGAGTTTTTCTGGCCTTCCTGCCCTCTGGTGGTGAGGAATACCAGTGTGTGACAGCAACAATAACCAAACCACACATGTGGTGACACATGTAACTATATGTACCCTGGTAACAATAAATCAGTGAGTCACTTCAGAGGTGAAAAGCCGGGCAGGGAGGCTGTGCAAGGTGACCAAAGGCAACGGGCAGGCGGGGGCCACTGGCCCTCTGAACCTGCACCTCTAGCCACAGGCAGTATCTGAGCCTCACTGTCCTGAGCTACAAACTGGAAACAGGACTAGGACTTAGTCACTGGGCGGCTGGGAGAATTAAATAAGATGCCACCCACCAGGGCGAAGGGACTTGGGTGAAGCCATTGAATGAGGCGGTGACAGGCCTGGCCTTCAGAGCTGGGTGGAGCTGGGCTGGAGTGTGAGTTCTGATAGAGGTCCCCTCCTGGAGCAAAGTCTACTCAGTCTCTCCACAACTTTTCAACTACATTTCGACTTTGGGACTGCCATGTTTGCCTCTGTATTGTCCAATCTCAGCAAGAACTCTGCTAAATTGGTTTCACTAGACCTCCCCCATCCTCCACCCTGATGATCCTCTGTCCCCCATGTGGTGGCTGAGCACCCCAGCCTGCCTTCAGCAGACATCCCGTCAGGTCAGTTTAGCCAGAAGGCCCATCTTGCCTGATGCTTCCTCTTAGGAATCTTCCATCCACAGACGACCTTGCTCCTGCGCTATAAATTCCCACTTGTCTGTGCTGTGTTCAGAATTGGCCCATCTCTCTCCCTCTCTGCAAGGCCACCTGTCAGATACCCTATCCCTTACATAAACTCTTCCTGACCATCTCTATTTAACACGTGTCATGAAGAATTTTCTAACAGTTCTACCACTTCCAGCTGTGTGACCTTATGGAAATTACTGACACCTCAATATCCTCAACTGAAAAATGGGGATAAGTCTCCTCTCATGGCATTATTGTGAAAACTAAATGAAAACACAGAAAAGGCCAGATACAGTGGCTCACACTTATAATCCTAGCACTCGGGGAGGCTGAGGAGGGAGGATCCTTGAGCTCGGGAGTCTGAGACCAATGTGAGCAAGAGTGAGACCTCATCTCTACTAAAAATAGAAAGAATTAGCTAGGTTTAGTGGGGGGCACCTGTACTCCCAGATACTCAGGAAGCTGAGGCAGGAAGATCATTCGAGCCCAGGAATTCAAGGTTGCAGTGAGCTATGATGACCCCATGGCACTCTACTCAGGGCAATAGAGTAAGACTCTGTGGAAAGAAAGAAACAAGAGAGAAGGGGAAGGAAGGGGAGGGAAGGGAAAGGAAGAGAAGGGGAAGAAAGGAAAGAAAGGAAAGAAACAGAGAATACAAGAAAAAGGAGAATGGAAAAGAAAAGAGGGGAGGAGAGAAAAAACAGAGGGGAGGAGAGGAAGGAAAGAACAAAAAGAAACAGAAAAAAGAAAAGAAAAAAAAGGGGAGGGGAGAGAAGAGGAGAGGAAAAAAGAGGAAAAAAAGAGAAAAGATGAAAAGAAGTGATACACTGAAGCAGCAGGTCCAGAGCCTGGCTCCCAGTAAGCTGGGGTAGGTGGTGACTTCTGCTCACAGGCCTAATCACACAGGCTACCTCAGGCATGCACAAGCCCAGGCAGTGACCAGTGACTTTACCTCTTTCATGTCTACATGGATGGAGCTGGAACATAGTCTTCTTAGCAAAGTATCTCAGGAATGGAAGAAAAAGTATTCAATGTACTCAGTCCCACTATGAAACTAAATTATAGCTTTCACATGAAGACTATAACCCAACTATAGCACAAGACTATGGGGAAAGGACCAAGGAAGGGAAAGGGAGGGGGGAGGTTTTGGTGGAGAGAAGGTAATGGGTGGGGCCACATCTATGGTGCATCTTAGAATGGGTACAGGTGATTGCACTAAGGTACACAGTTTTGATTTAACAATAATAAATAAAATATAAATAAATAAATAAATAAATAAACAAACAAACCAGCCCAGTCCTAGTAGATACAGACTTAGTGCAGAAATATTTTTCCACGAAAGAAAATTTACCTGTATCCTTAAGGTAGTTGGATCAAAAAAGTGATCCAAATGTAGAATTTCATGAGTGTCAACTTCAAAAAGTTGACATTCCTGTAAATTATCTCTTGAAGTTTTTGCTAAAATTGGGAGATACAAGTAGTTCACAGTCTCTCTTACTGCAGATATGAAATGTGAACTCTTGTTTAGGTGTTAGTAACCCTTAGTGACCTGGACTAGCCACATGAATGCCTATGGTTGAGTCTCCATCTTTCCCAAGGGAAGAAAAAAATCACTAACCTTTTTTGAGAAAGATATTTAAAATTTTACAATTTCGGTATTGCAGTTATTGATGTAAAGTACATTTGCATGCTTATGAATTAAAATTTTCCTGGCTCGGCGCCCATAACTCAGTGAGTGGGGTCACAGCCACATACATCTATTCTGGTGGGTTCGAGCCCTGCCTGGACCTGCTAACAACAATGACAACTGCAACCAAAAAATAGCTGGGTATTGTGGTGGGTGCCTACAGTCCCACTTACTTGGGAGGCTGAGGCAAGAGAATGGCTTATGCCCAGGAGTTTGAGGTTGCTGTGAACTGAGACATCACAGCACTCTACCAAGGGAAGCATAATGAGACTCTGTCTCAAAAGAAAATTTTTTTCAAAAAAGCATATTTTATGCCCAGCTAGAACTTACAACTGCATTATATACTACATAATTCACTTTTTGTTATTCTAAAAAAAATAGTGAGCCAAACTTATAAGTGACTCTGGCTGCTGAGAAGAAGCAGAATTGTTCATGTGGGAACCAGGAAGTTTGTAAGCCAGTCAGTGCTGAAATCCATAGCTCTGGTGCTGTGGATAGTTTTTTCACCCTCTATGTCTTACCATGTGTCACTGTCTATGGAGGTGAGCAGCCACACAGATCTTCTCTCTGTGCGGGGAAACTGAGGCCTAGAGAGAGAGGTGGACTAGAGTAATGTCACAAAGAGAGTGAGTGCAGAATCTAAAGGAAAATTTAGACATGCAAATGCCAAATTATCTTCCTGGTGTATGTGAGTAGGGTCGGGGGTGTGGAGGGGGGTAATTTCTAGTATTACCTGGATGAATACTTACATATATGCACACTGGGTAACTAACCTTCATCTAGATCCAAATTCATAACATTTCCACTCCCTCATACCCCTTCCCAATCAATGACCACACATGGAGGAAAACACAGCCCTTATGTAGAACCATAGCTTAGTTTTGCTTGTTCTTGAACAACATCCAAATAGAGTCATGCTGTATGAACACTAGATGCCCGGGTTCCTTCACTCAATGTGATGTCTGTGAGAGTCATCCATGGTCTTGGGTGAACATATGGATATATAATATCTATGAATTCACCATAATGTATTAATCTGTTCTTCCGTTAGTTAACTTTAAACGGCAGTACACAAATACAGAGAGTGACAAAAAATGTGTACATATATTAAGGAAAAAACTGTATTATATTTGTCATAATCAAGTCACGTTTGACTTCTGCAATTACAAGACATGCTTTAGGTGACTCGTATTTATCTTTTGTTTTCTGTGAATATTGAATATTACAATTTTAATACAGTTTTTTTCTTTTGTAAAATTTACACACACTTTATGGCACTGTCTATATACCAGGAAATACCACTCACATTTTAAAACCCTACAGTTGCTTCCCAGGGTAAGTAGATTATAATAACCTCAAAGAGAGAGACAGTGCTTTCCTTTTCCATTGTCATATTCCTAAAACTGTGACTACTTCAAAGGAACTTTAAATTTTATATTTGACTAATGAATGCAGCAAGTAATTCATCTGAAAAAATTCATTGACTTTGTTAGATGTTTTCTAAGAATTGGCTTTTTCTCCAGTTTTATGAAGATTGAAAGCAGTGGGGAATAAATGTATTTAATTTTCTTTCTACAATTTTTCCTTTAAGGTGATTTATGTCATCAGAAATCCCAAAGATATTATTGTATCCAGTTATTTTTCTGGAATTCAATAAATTGGATTGAGAAACCAAAGTCAGTGGAACAATAACTTGAATGGTTCCTGGAAGGAAAGGGTGAGTGTGCTGCAAACTAAGGACGCTGGGAGCACGCGGAGTCCATTCTGAGGCTACACCTGACTCCCAGTTTCTACCTCCATCTCACCAGCCCAGTCCTAGTAGACTCCCAGGACTGCAAGGCTCTGCCACCTCTAGACCCCAAATCTACATACTCCTCCTGCTCTATTCTATGGCAGCAGAGCTCTAGCCAATCCCTCAGCCAACCCTGTTTCTGATAAACCATCCACGCTATTTTCCGAGTCTAACATGGCCAGTACTAACACAGCCTACCATATTCTTCTTCTCCATTCTCCTAATCTGTGGCTTTCTGAAAGTCAGCGTTTCATTGCCTTCCCAGACAATGCAATCTTGCCCTTCAATCCTTCCCCCCCCGCCCCCCCCTCCCAGAGACAGAGTCTCACCTTATCGCACTCAGTAGAGTGCCGTGCCCTCACACAGCTCACAGCAGCATCCACAACTCCTGCACTTAGGCTCCCTAGTAGCTGCTTCAGACCTTCTTGGCTGGGTGCCTGTAGCTCAAGCGGGTAGGGAGCCAGCCACATACACAGGTGCTGGTGGGTTCGAATCCAGCCTGGGCCTGCCAAACAACAATGACAACTACCACCTTCAAACCTTCTACCACTGTTTTTCAGAAAAATGCCTCTTTTCAAAATTCCCTTAGTCCTTTGTTTCTATGAGTCTCAAAAAGGTTTTCATGACTCTGGAATCTCTATTCTTTTTTCCTTCTTTTTGAGACAGAGTTGCAAGCTGTCACAATGAGGGTGCTGTGGCGTCATAGCTCACAGCAACCTCCAACTCTTGGGCGTAAGCAATTCTCTTGCCTCAGCCTCGCAAGTAACAGGGACTACAGGTGCCCACCACAACACCCAGCTATTTTTTGGTTATAGTTGTTGTTGTTTGGCAGGCCTGGGCTGGATTCGAAACCAGTAGCTCTGGTGTATGTGGCTGGTATCATAGCTGCTGAGCTACAGGTGACGAGCCAGGACTCTCTATATTTTTAGTTATGCAGAATCCCCAGGCTTTCTCAAATACTTGCAATTTGGCATTTTCCCTAAAACTGCCTGCTGAGTCGCCTGTCTCAGCTGTGATCTGCCTCCAGACCTCTAGCAGCCTGGAGAGAGCCCCATAGATGCCACTAATTCAACCTGTGCAAGATTGAGGGCATCTCTCCTCACTTCACTTCTATTGCACGTTGATCTCACCCAAGTACATCCATCCTCCCCTCACCCAAGGGCTGGCATGATTCTGACATTTCACATGCATCTTCCTTTTTCCACCCAGTCCCCCTGGACCCTCACCACTTTCCTTTCTCTAATAAGTAATCAAGTCCCATCACCTTGATTAATATCTTCGTTCTGGGCTCTGATAAGATGCTACTGTATTCAGGATATCCTAGAATTGCAACTCTATATAAAATAGCCGCCCTCCTCATAACTTGAGCCTAAACTTTTCTTTTCCTTAGTAAACTAATCACCAATAGGTGTGTATGTATTTATTTATTTATTTGTTTATTCCATGTGCCTCTACACTAAAATGTATACTCAGGATGTTCACTGTTGGACCCCATGTCCTAGAATGATTCCTATTACATAATGACCATTGAACAGACCTTTTAAGATAATTAATAGCCATTTACTGCTGCTTCTATTGGCACTTTATTAACCATGGTTACTTCTCATCTAGATATCATAACAACACATATTGGTATCTTTACCTGCATAACATTTGCACCTCCTAAGCTATATTCCAGTTACCTGTTTAACACTGGACAGTTCATTTTCTCTTTACCGACATCCCTAGATTGCTTCCCCTCACCAGTAAGTCCAATCTTCAAAGCGTGGCAGTCATATTTTCTATTAATTCTACCTGAACTCTGCAGCCATGTGTCCCACCTTGGCTCAGGTTACTCTTTCAGAGAAAAGTCAAGAGTAAAATCACATGCTGGATGCTCAGACATGAAGAGAATGCTTCCCTCCTCGATGGTATCTGGGAGCTTTCTATTTGGTATATAAAGAGGTCTCTATTGTACTTCTGCTATCACCAGGAATCTTACAGAATTCAGTCAGTAGAGGCCAGGAGCACTGGCTCACACCTGTAATCCTAGCAGTTGCCCAGGCAGGTGGATTGCCTGAGCTCACAGGTTGGAGAACAGCCTGAGCCAGAGTAAGACCTCATCTCTAAAAAAAATAGTCAGGGCTTGGCTACCATAACATTGTGGTCAGGGTGCCACACACATACACCGAGGCTGTTGGATTCAAACCCAGCCCAGGGCCAGAGAAACAACAATGACAACTGCAACAAAAAATAGCTAGGCATTGTGGTGGATGCCTGTAGTCTCAGCTACTTGGGAGGCTGAGGCAGAAAATGGCTTAAGAAGCCTAGGAGTTTGAGGTCGCTATGAGCTGTGATGCCCCAGCACTCTACTGAGAGCGACATAGTGAGACCCTATTTTATTAAAAATTAAAAAATAAAATGAAATGAAATGAACTAAAATAAATAGCTGGGCACCTTTAGTTCCAGCTACTTGGGAGGCTGAGGCTAGAGAACTGCTTAAGCCCAAAAGTTGGAGGCGACATAGTGAGACTGTATCAAATAATAATATTAACAATCTTGGAAAAATGCATACTGATTAGGTATTAGAACATAGTAAACAAGTATTGTGCTGGGTTTTTGGTGTGATAATGTAATTGATGGTAGACATGTTAGTCTGCAGAGACACACTGAAGTATTAAAGATGAAATATGGTGATGTATGAAAGTTTTCTAAATAGTACAAAATAGTATCAATAGTACAAAATATTCAAAATAGTACCTCACAAAACTCTGTTTGAGAAGTATCCAATGTGCTCCTTACTGTGCCAAATAATAAAACCATCTTGCTATAAAAATATAATAATAACAATCCACCAATAATGAGTGAAGCTAAAAATAGGGCTCATGGGAGCTCCTATGTGAATCAAGGATTTTTCTGTATGTTAAAATGCATATGTACGTACATAACTCAGTGTACACAAACATGTGTATTTGGGGTGGTGGGATCAGGGAGACAGTGGTCAAAGAAGACAAAGTTTCATTTCGACAAGATGAATAATTTCCAGAGAGCCATGGTGCAGCATGTTGACGATAGTTAATAATAATGAATTATGTATGTGAAAGTTGGTAAGTGAATAGATCTTAAATCTTCTCACCCTGAAAAAAATAGTAATTATGTGAGGTGATGAATATTTTAAAGAGCTCCATTTGATCACTGCACAATGTATGCATGCATAAATCAAAATATCCTGATGTACACTGTAAACATATACAAGTTTTATTTGTCAATTATATACCTTAATAAAGCCAGGGGGAGTGAACTTAATAGATTGAATTACATCATCTCTCTCTCTCTGCCTCCCCCCATGCAGTGCCATATGGGTCATGGTTTGACCACGTTCGTGGCTGGGTGTCCGTGAGAGAGAGGGAGAACTTCCTGATGCTGAGTTCTGAGGAGCTGAAACACGTAACTGTCATCTCAGTACTCAGTGCACACCCTCTCACCACCACCTTCACTTCTCCTGACGTCCCTCCATTTCTCTTTCTTCCATTTAGCTATTCCACCTTCTCAGTCAGAATTTAGCCTTGAGAAGAGTCAGTAAGAGTGGGATGAGTTCCCTGGTCTTCATTGCTCTACTTCTGGCTGAAATGATTTATGCTTCCCCCCCGCCCCATATTCTTCTTTATCTTAAAACATCAAATGGGTTATTCCATGCAGTCAGCAGAGGGCTCAGCATTCAGATTCTCAGGACCAGTAAGAGTGAGGAGGCCATTCTAGAAAGAGCCTGAACTATTAGTGGTAACCTAGAGAAAGAGAAAGTGACTTAAACACTGGATGTTTCTTCCACCTGAGAAACATTACGTCCCATCCTCTTCCTCTGCCCACCTCTGTTCAACCCCCAACAGCCTCAGCATGAATGCCTTTTAATCAGGAAGCCTTTCTCAACACATCAAACTGCCTCAGGTACAGGATCCTTTCAATGCACACACCAAACTTTAATTTTAGCTATTTCCACAATTGGGTGTCCTCTTGTTAGACAACAACTGGGACTTATGAAATAAAGGGAAATTTTAAAGCATTATAGTTCTAAGAGAAAGGCCTATGATTGACAGCAAAGTCTGTCTAGTATAAAAAGCTATTTTCTTAGCATAATCTCCCAGGATCTTGTACCGAGTACTAATTATTAAGGTATTATAAGAATATGTTGTAAAACTCTGTGTATGATTCAACTGTGA
>CAUYPK010114725.1:0-21294 GCA_963574355.1 Loris lydekkerianus
CCCGTACCCCACCACATACTAGGTCATTAATTGTCCTCATATCAAAATTGAGTACATAGGATTCATGCTTCTCCATTCTTGTGATGCTTTACTAAGAATAATGTCTTCCACTTCCATCCAGGTTAATACAAAGGATGTAAAGTCTCCATCTTTTTTAATGGACGAATAGAATTCCATGGTATACATATACCATGGCTTGTTAATCTATTCCTGGGTTGGTGGGCATTTAGACTGTTTCCACATTTTGGCAATTATAAATTGAGCTGCGATAAACAGTCTAGTGCAAGTGTCCTTATGATAAAAGGATCTTTTTCCTTCTGGGTAGATGTCCAGTAATAGGATTGCAAGATCAAATGGGAAGTCTAACTTGAGTTCTTTGATGATTGTCCATACTTCCTGCCAAAAAGGTTATATTAGTTTGCACTCCCACCAGCAGTGTAAAAGTATTCCTTTCTCTCCGCATCCATGCCAGCATCTGCAGTTTTGAGATTTTTTATGATGTGGGCCATTATTGTTGGGGTTAGATAATATCTCAGGCTTGTTTTGATTTGCATTTCTCTAATAAGTAGGAATGATGAGCATGTTTTCATGTTTGCTAGCCATTAGTCTGTCTTCTTTAGAGAAGGTCCTATTCATCTCTCTTGCCCATTGATATATGGGATTATTGGCTTTTTTCATGTGGATTAATTTGAGTTCTCTATCGATCCTAGTTATCAAGCTTTTGTCTGATTCAAAATATGCAAATATCCTTTCCTACTGTGCAAATATCCTTTTCCCACAACCTATAGAAATAGGTTGTCTCCTTAGCTGTACAGAAACTTTTCCGTTTAATTAAGTCCCATTTGTTATTTTTTTTTATTATTAAATCATAGCTGTGTACATTAATGCAGTCATGGGGTACAATGTGCTAGTTTTATATACAATTTGAAATATTTTTATCAAACTGCTTAACATAGCCTTCATGGCATTTTCTTAGTTACTGTGTTCAGACTTTTACATTCTACATTTAGTAAGTTTCACATTTCACATATGAAAGCTATAAATTGGTTTCATAGTAGGGGTGAGTACTTTGGATACTTATTCTTCCATTCTTGAGATACTTTGCTAGGAAGAATATGTTCCAGCTCCATCCATGTAAATATGAAAGAAATAAAGTCTCCATCTTTCTTTAAGGCTGCATAATATTCCATGGTGTACATATACCACAATTTGTTGACCCATTCATGGGTCTATGGGTACTTGGGCTGCATCCATGCCTTAGCAATTATGAATTGGGCTGCAATAAACATTTTGGTACAAATATCTTTGTTAAAGTGTGATTTTTGGTTTTCTGGATATATACCTACTATAGGAATTGTAGGATCGAAAGGCAGGTCTATTTTTAGATCTCTAAGTGTTCTCCAAACATCTTTCCAAAAGGAACGTATTAGTTTGCATTCCCACCAGCAGTGTAGAAGTGTTCCCTTTTCTCCACATCCACACCAACATCTCTAGTTTGGGGATTTTGTGATGTGGGCTAATCTTACTGGAGTTAGGTGATATCTCAGAGTAGTTTTGATTTCCATTTCTCTGATGATTAAGGATGCTGAGCATTTTTTCATATGTCTGTAGGCCGTGCACCTGTCTTCTTCAGAGAAGATTCTGGCACACTCCTTTCAAAGGGATATTGAACCCAAGGCCATCTCAACTCAAATCAAGCTTCTCCAAGACACATTGTCATGAACCTGTTCAAAGTCAAGACAAAAGAGAAGATTCTGCAAGCTGCCAGGAGTAAGCACCAATTGACCTACAGGGACAAATCCAACAGGGACTGCAGACTTCTCAAATGAAACTTTTTAAGCAAGAGAATGGTAATCTAACTTTAATCTACTTAAACAAAACAATTTCCAGCCTAGAATTCTATATCCTGCAAGCTAAGCTTTAAAACTGACAGAGAAATCAAATATTTTACTGATATGCAAACATTGAGGAAGTTTGCCAGACAAGACCATCTCTACAGGAAATACATAGACCTAATCTACACACTGACCATCACAATGAACAACTAGCAAACTAAACACCTACAAATTAGTGGACAAAACCTAGCTTCCATAATGATGCAAAAGATAAAACTAAGCACTGGGCTTTCACAAAATAATATGAAAAGAACTCCACCACACTTATCAATTATCTTAATAAACGATAATGGCTTGAATTCCCCCACTGAAGAGACATAGACTGGCTGATTAGGTTAAAAAGAAAAGAAGAAAAAAAAAAAAAGCCATCTATTTGTTTGTAGGAGACACACCTAGCCTTGAAGAACAAATTAAAAATCAGGGTTGAAGGATGGAAGACAATTTTTCAGGCAAATGGAATTCAGAAGAAAAGAGGAGTTTCAACCTTATTTTCAGATAAAAGTGGATTTAAAGCAACCAAAGTCAAAAAAGACAAAGATGGACACTCATATTGGTCACAGGAACAATACAACAAGAAGACATTTCACTTCCAAATATATATGCACCCAACTTAAATGTTTCTAGATTCTTGAAACAGACCTTGATTAGTCTGAGCAATATGATATCCTATAAACACCATAATAACAGGGGAATTTAGCACTCCTCTTACAGAGCTGGACAGAATCTCTAAACAGAAACTAAACAAAGATACAAGGGACATAAATGTGACCCTAGAACAACTATGCTTGATAGACATATATAGAACTCTCCATCCAAAGCTAAACAATACATTCTTATCATCAGCCCATGGAAAATTCTCCAAAATAGATCATATCCTAGGACACAAATCAAACCTCAATAAAATCAAAAGAATTGAAATTTTAGCATTTCTCTTCTCTGACCACAAGACAATAAAAGTGGAACTCAACTCTAACAAAAACATTCAACCACACACAAAGGCATGGAAATTAAACAATCTTATTCTGAATGATATTTGGGTTCAAGAAGAAATTAAAGAGGAAATCATTAACTTTCTTGAGCAAAATAACAATTAAGACACAAGCTACCAAACCTGTGGTATACAGCAAAAGCAGTCCTAAGAGGAAAATTTAGGGCTTTAGATGCCTACATCTGAAAAACAGACTCACAAATCATCTTATAGAATTGGAAAAAGAAGAATAATCTAAGCCTAAAACCAGCAGAAGAAAAGTAGCCAAAATTAAATCAGAGATTAATGAAGTGAAAACAAAAAAAATCATTCAGAAAATTAATGAAACAAGGAGTTGATTTTGTGAAAAAATAAATAAGATAAATCATTGGCTGTACTAACTAGAAATAGAAAAGTAAAATCTGTAGTACCTCAATCAGAAATGATAAAGAGGAAATAACAACAGATGCCACAGAGATACAAGAGATTATCTCTGAATACTACAAGAAACTATATGTCCAGAAATTTTACAATGTCATTTGACAATGACAAGGAAATGGATCAATATTTGGAATCACACCCTCTCCCTAGACTTAGCCAGGAATAAATAGATCTACTAAACAACCCAATTTCAAGCACTGAGATCAAAGAAACAATAAAAAGTCTCCCAACAAAAAAATGCCCTGGTCCGGATGGCTTCACACCAGAATTCTATCAAACCTTCAAAGAAGAGCTTATTCCCATACTGGAGAAATTATTCCAAAAAATTGAGGAGGAAGGAATCTTCCCCCAACATGTTCTACGAAGCAAACATCACCCTGCTACCAAAACCAGGAAAAGACCCAACTAAAAAGGAGAATTTCAGATCAATTTCATTCATGAATATAGATGCAAAAATCCTCAACAAAATCCTAGCCAATAGATTAGAACTTATCATTAACTAACTCACACATCATGATCAAATAAGTTTCATCTCAGGAACACAAGGCTGGTTTAACATATGCAATTCCATAAACGTTATTCTCCATATCAACAGAAGCAAAAACAAAAAATACATTATCCTCTCAATAGATGCAGAAAAAGCATTCAATAAAATCCAGCATCTTTTTCTAATTAGAACACTGAAGAATATAGGCATACATGGCACATTTCTTATGCAGATCAAAGCTATCTATGACAAAACCACAGATAATATTTTCCTGAATGAAGTAAAACTGAAAGCTTTTCCACTTAGGACTGGAACCAGACAAGGTTGTTCTCTGTCACCTTTACTATTCAACATAGTGCTGGAAGTTCTAACCAATACAATTAGGCAAGACAAGGAAATAAAGGACATCCAAATGGGAGCAGAGGAGGTCAAACTCTCCCTCTTTGCTGACGACATGATCTTATACTTAGAGAACCCCAAAGACGCAACCACAAGAATCCTGGAAGTCATCAAAAATACAGTAATGTCTCAGGATATAAAATCAATGTCCACAAGTCAGTAACCTTTTTATTTGCCAATAACAGCCAAGATGAGAGGCTAATTAAGGACACAACTTCCTCCACCATAGCTTCAAAAAAAACAAAATACCTAGAAATATATCTAACAAAAGAGGTGAAGGACCTCTATAAAGAAAATTATGAAAACTTAAAAAAGGAAATAGCAGAGGATATTAACAAATGGAAGAAAATACCATGCTCATGGCTGGGAAGAATCAATATTGTTAAAATGTCTATACTTCCCAAAGCAATCTACCAATTCAATGCCATCCCTATTAAAATACCAACATCATATTTTCATGACTTGGAAAAAAATAATTCTTCATTTTGTATGGAACCAGAAAAAAAACCATATAGCTAAGGCAGTTTCCTAGTAATAAAAATAAAGCTGGAGGCATCACCATACTAGATTTTAGGCTGTACTACAAAGCCATAGTGGTCAAAACAGCATGGTACTGGCACAAAAATAGAGACATAGACACTTGGAATAGAATAGAAAACCAAGAAATGAAACTAACATCTTACAACCACCTAATCTTTGATAAACCAAACAAGAACATACTTTGAGGGAAGGATTCCCTATTCAATAAATGGTGTTGGGAGAACTGGATATCCACATGTAAAAGACTGAAACTGGACCCACACCTTTCCCCACTCACAAAAATTGATTCAAGATGGATAAAGGACTTAAATTTAAGGCATGAAAAGATTAAAATTCTCAAAGAAAGCATAGGAAAAACAGTGGAAGATACTGGCCTGGGGAAAGATTTTATGAAGAAGACTTCTGTGGCAATTGCAACAACAACAAAAATAAACAAATGGGACTTAATTAAACTGAAAAGCTTCTGTACAACTAAGAAGACAACGATCAAAGCAAATAGACAACCTACACAATGGGAAAGGATATTTGCATATTTTGAATCAGACAAAAACTTGATAACTAGGATCTATAGAGAACTCAAATTAATCCACATTAAAAAAAAAAAAAACAATAATCCCATGTATCAATGGGCAAGAGAGATGACTAGAACCTTTTCTAAAGAAGACAGATGAATGGCTAGAAAACATGAAAAAATGCTAATCATCCTTAATTATTAGAGAAATGCAAATCAAAACCACCCTGAGATACCATCTAACACCAGCAAGAATGGCCCACATCACAAAATCTCAAAACTGCAGATGCTGGCATGGATGTGGAGAGAAAGGAACACTTTTATACCGCTGGTGGGACTACAAACTAATACAACCTTTTTGGAAGGAAGTATGAAGAATCCTCAAAGAACTCAAGCTAGACCTCCCATTTGATCCTGCAATCCCATTACTGGGCATCTACCCAGAAGGAAAAAAAAAATCCTTTTATCATAAGGACACTTGCACTAGACTGTTTATTGCAGCTCAATTTACAATCACCAAAATGTGAAAACAGCCTAAATGCCCACCAACCCAGGAATGGATTAACAAGCTGTGGTATATGGAATATACCAAATGGAATACTATTCAACCATTAAAACAGATGGAGACTTTACACCCTTTGCATTAATCTGGATGGAAGTGGAACACATTATTCTTAGTAAAGCATCACAAGAATGGAGAAGCATGAATCCTATGTACTAAATTTTGATATGAGGATAATTAAAGACCTACTACACAGTGGCAGGTGGGAGAAGAGGAGAGCAGAGGGAGGAGGGTAAGCGAAAGGAAGAGCAGAGAGAGGAAAGGAGGGAGGGAGGTGGGGTCTCAGTGTGTGACATACTTTACAGGGGCAAGATACAATTCTAAGAGGTACTTTACCTAACAAACGCAATCAGTGTAACAATGGAATAGAAAACCAGGAAATGAAACTAACATCTTACAACCACCTAATCTTCAATAAAGCAAACAAGAACATACACTGGGGATACTGTAACTGTACAAGTTATTCTGCTCTATTGTATACAACTGTAACCATACAACTATACAAGAGTTTCTTGTACCCTCAATGAATCCCCAACAATAAAAACAAATAAATAAATAAACAAATGAAAATGATTGTAAACCAAAGGGGGGGAGAACCCCACAGATGCTGCCTTGTGGATAACTGAACATGGCATGCCATGTGGAATCAGTTTATCTCAGCAATAATCTGAAAATGGATCAAGAGAGGAAGTAATACATACATGACATAAATGATGAAAATGGTAGTACAAGCTAACAAAACAGAGAGAGAGAGGTTATCAACTCAGGTCCTATGCCTAACATGAGAAGTTACAATCTCCCTCTTTTCAAAATAGTTATATATAGACATACTCACTGATAACCACCCCCATAGTAAACTTCAGCTCTGAATTTACCTTTGCCAAGTTCATGACTTATGACACTTTGACAATATGGTGGGGTCATCCATTTATAAGATGAATAATATTATAGCAAGGAATACAGGTGAATTTTTTATCCTTATCACCATCAACACCATTATCTGATGTTCAGGGTCTCAAAAATGTTTGGACTATTTTTTCATGTGGAGAAATGTATTTGTTATGTTTAAGGGGCATGTGTTAACCTCATGTATTTCTCAAGCTGTTTCAAGCAAGTCACAAAAACTGGACAGAATTAATGTCTTTTAAGAAGCAAATCCTCTTTCCTTGCTCTAGGCATTCTTCAGGGAGTTTCTTGGTTCTAGAGGGGAAAAAGAGACTTGTTTGAATTTCAGAGCTGAGAGAAACTTGAGAAATCATGTTTGCGAGCCCATTATTTTCCGATGGGTAAATGGAGACCAGCGCTTAGAGTGACTCAAAGTCAGCAGAACTGAGACTGCAAGATGGCTTCCCTACTTTGTCCAGCACATGTCGTCCCTGTCTGATAAGCTCCACCTATTTTGCTGGGAGCTGTGGTAAGCCTTCGGGAGACAGCACAGCGACCAGCTCCGTTGACTGTCTGAGGCTAAGCAGGGTTTGGTTGCAGGAAGTGGCTGCCAGGGCACTGCTGTGTGTCTGCAGCACAGAGGTAAGTGGCTGAGTCTGCAGGCTGGGAAGCTCTGATATAAAAGGAGCTCTGTTTAAGGGTGGTATCAAAGGTGACCTTCCATCTTCCTTTATGTTTTTCGTGTTCATTTTCACGTATTAGTAGCAAGAAGACAGGGCCTCTTCCTGGATCTTGTCGGTACCACTGAAACAATGTTGGAGAATAACTTGTATAATTACAAATCAGAGCGGCTGTTTTCCCTTCACGGATGCTCAGGGCCTGAGAATCCTGTTCTATCTTTTGGCTGGCCACCCCTAGACAGAAACATAATGCCAGAAACAAGAGATTTAGTAACTATACTGACAGTTGTAAGAATCCATTTTCTTCCCACAGCCCCAGATAGAACCAAAGATGAAGCAGAGTAGATAATGGCTCTTCCCTCCATTCTGCATACTGTGTCCCTGGATTTCTCTGTCCCCATCACCAGGAAACCTCCAACTCACAGTCCACTTGAAGTGACAAAATCACTAAAACTTCCAGGAATGGCTCCATTCTTTTCCCCAACAGTGAACTGAAACGTGGTGCACTCAGCCCCCAAAGTCAACAAACCATTCTGTTGAGTTTGGTGAGTGTTACTGAGATTCTTCTATTCCTAGGAAGAGGTTTCAGCCTTCTGACTCAGCCAATCAGTGAGAAGCCTGTTCACCCACTCCCTAACACACACTGGCCTAATCCAACTGTATACTGTGAAATTTTGTTTCCTATCTGAGAAAGACTCTGAGGCACAGGAAACACTGGCCCCCTGGTGTTCAGAAGACTATTACAATAATGGAGCAGAAATGATAAAGCTTAAATTGGATGCAAGTCACCTAAGGATTTTGTTACCATGCAGACTCTTGTTTCATTAGGTCTGGCGTGCGGCTGGATAGTCTATATTTTTAGCAAGCTTACTGGTAATGCTTATGCTGCTGGTTCTCAGACCACACTTGTGTAGCAAGTGTAGGAGCATGGTACATAAAATGGAATTTGCTTTACTACATATTAATTCTGGATACAGAATAAATGATCAGGTTTCCCAAGGTCTCCATTCCATTGCCTAGTGGAACTATTCTGTTGTTCCCACTACAGTTGCCAGAGGATGTTGTGTGCTCTAAATGACATAAAGCATAGGAGAAAACATGACTAAGTACTAGGAATCTTTCTCAGATCAAGGGAGTGGGCTACCTGGCATTAACAAAGTAGAAAAGAAATAAATTATGATGTATACAATCAGGGGACTGTTGTCCTTCTGAAATAGCTTTAAATATCCTCTCACAAGATATTATGCAGAAACAGGAAAAAAACCTTTACTGATTTGAGTTATTGCTTCATTTAAACTGAGTGTCCACTTGCTATATCCCAACAAGTTCAAAAAGAAAAAAGCTTTTGATGTCGAAACAGTACTTTTCTTGCCTGTGGAGAAACCAATAGGAGTAAAAAGGGTAGGCTCACTTTTAGTTTTTATAAAGATTTGATAGTAGAAAATATTCAGGATAGGATATTATATTAAGTAGAAATAAGTTAAAACATATATCTCTATAATCCCAGTTTTTAATTTAATGAAGAAGGAATACCAAAGGCTAACCATAAATTGTCTGAGTGACAGGATTACAAAAGACTTTAATTTTATATTTTACTGTTTTTCCTATATCAGATCATGAATATTGTTATAATTGGAAAAGTTAATAAATACTAATACTAAAAGATAAGAGATTCTGTAAAGGGTATTCTCCCACCAAGATGTCCTTGTTTGGGGAGAAACCTGAAAGTCAACCTTAGGAGCAAGACATTTAACTAAGAAATCACTAACTCCCCAAAACAGTTCAATCAAAATTTTCTAAAATCTACTAGGTCATTTTGAAATTGATTTCTTAGAATATTTTATAATGTCTATATATTAAGAATATGATACAGAAAGATCCCTAAGGTGAAAGTCAGTGCCCCCCCCCCCCAAAAGAAGGTGGCATCAGCCCCAGTCATAGGTTTGGGTACAGGCTGTAGGTGCCTAAGAAGCAATGTGTACTCGTTGCACAGAAGTAAACAGCTGAGTCTCCAGGTTGGGTGTCTGAGATATTCAGGAAGAGATGTCTTTCTGTCTTATTCAGCCAGCCAGAGAGTCTTCCTTCTTGTTTCTTCTCCTCACTTGAAAGAACAGTCATAAGCAACTGGAGACCTCCAGGTCCTTGCTTATACCAGTAGAAGTAGAAGGAGGCACCGTCTGTGTAAGTGCAGTTGATAACAGAGCTGTGTCCCTCTCGGACACTCAGGAAAGGACTCTGCTTCACCTCTTCTCCTCTACTCGTGCCTGCACGGAAGGAAAAGTCAGACAAGCTTATCAAGTCATCATTCTCCAGAGTTTGCTTTCATTAGTATTAATATCTTTTTTAGCAGTAGTAATTTCAGGCATTCTGAAAAAGGCTTGTCTCCTAATGAATATGTACTAAACATCCTGTTCTCCAAAAGCTCTCAACTCACAATCTAGCTGCAGCCAGAAAAACAAGAACAAAGATCCACTTAGTGTCTTCATTGTTCTCCCCACTGGAACCTGCAATATCCAGACAGGAGAGCTACTTCTATTACCAGATAATCTCTTCCTTTCCCCCAAAGCAGTGGTTTTGTAGGCTGTCTACACAGGTGTCTGCGTCTGTCCTTAAGCCTACTCTCACAGAAGTCAACCACCCAAAAGGACCCTTTCACACACCGTTTTCTGCATCAGCAAAGATGGTCTGCCACCTTGTGGTCGGATCCCCAAAAGCTAACCCAGTTGGTCAAATCCTCTTTTATCTTCCATCTGTGAGAGATTCTGACACCAAAAAGCAACAAAAGATCAAATAAAGTTCCCAGTGTGTCTCAAATCAGGAATTATCATGATTAGCAAAAGAAAATATAGAGCAAATGTAGGTTTCAGAATGCCATTTCTTCTCAGCCCACTACTAAGTCATTTTAAATAAATTTGAACAAATTAGAGATTTTCCATGTTTATTCAACAACAGACTTAGTTTATTTGAAAAGAAAAAAATGCCATAATTCAGTCTGCAAAGCAATTGAGCAATCAAACTGTCCCTCCTCTTCCTTCTACTACTTTTGGAATTGGCCAGAGAATTAATCAGCAAAGTCAACTATCTTGGCTCAGCTCTCATTCAGGAAAACTCTTTGTAAAGATAGCATTTAGGCACAAAGATTGGCATAAAAGAGGTTCACTAATCATGTCAGATGCACACCATGGCAGGCCCTGCTTCTTCAAGCCTGGTCTGGCTCTTGACCTTGCCATTCCCAGGAAATTAAAAATGCCATGGTCAAACCATCAATGTTCTTTTAGTAACACGGACTAAAATTACACAGTTAAAGATGAAAGGAGGGAGACAGACTTCCATGAGTTAACAGTATTAGTCCAACTAAAAGGACTAGATTCAGTTGTAAATAATAATGAGAAATCTGACATGCACTCTGAAATCTTTGCCTCTGGGAGAACAGGCCATCTGATATTATAGATATATGGCCTCCTCATTGCAAAGTACTAAAATAAAGCAGAAACACCAGCCTGCAGATTGAGATAACGGAAACAAATGTATGTCTCTCCCTGGTATGTTTTATTTTTTAATGTCAAAGTGCATGACTTCTCCTCAAGTAGGATTACTGAATAATTATCTGTAGCTGAATTTCTCCTCCTTTTACTTTGGACAATCCTCACTTAGATTCTAAATCCCAAATCTTTTTTCTAGATTGTATTGCCTACTGTTCAAATTATTGCTTAGATATCCTCCTGTGAAAGTCTTTCAGTCCTTCAAATTCTCTCTTCAAACCCCTTCTCATCTATTTTAATTTCTTGGATCTTTCCATTCCTATAGGGATAAATATAAATAAGCCTAAAACCAATATCTTTTTGTGATATAATATATATAGGAAACTGATAGTGACAAATTTACTCTCAGCCCAGAGAAACTTAGTCTGACTGTTTTTCACAAGTGAAAGTCCCTTCTCTGTGCTTTCACTTAGTAGATCTCTCACCAGTATAGAAAATTAAGCTAATCCCTCATCAACATGGCATACCTGCTGTATCTCAAGAAGGTGGTTATGCAGAGTCACATTCCTAAGATAGAAAGATAAGTACATATTGCAAAATATATGTTAATTCATATACATTAAATAAATCCATTTAAATTTTTCATTTTGAAATTTTTTATTCTTTCACTCATTTTCCATGCAATATAAATTCCAGATTCTTTACCACACATCTTAGTCAAATTTTCTTATACTTTCCTTGACTCTTTTGGGTCAATCTGTGTGCTTTTGGTACATACAATACATAGCTGAAAGCACTAGTTGAAGGTGATTGACTTGTGGCTCACTGTTCCACAATTTTCTAGAGCCCTGGTATAAATATCCCCTCGACAAACTCTCACCCTTATTATTTTTTCATTAAATCTTGCCTCATTGTCAAAAACATATGCATAAAATATCTCTATTTTCTAGTACTGGCATGGACTGCTATATGCACAAGTAATACTTTCTTTGATCCCAATTTACCTATTATTTCTCTTCCCTTGGTCATTTTTTTCTTTCACTGTATGTGTAACGTACATTATACTTACAAATGCAGGATAAAGACTACAATTTGTTATTGTTAGCATAAAATACATCTGGGTAGAAAACCTGGTTACAAAAAGTCCTTGGCCTACTCTTAGTGATTCCAAAGAATGATCTACTGATTTCCTTGTAGAGTGAAAGTGTCTGAGCCTGGATCTCTACTTTCCAAAATTCTGAACATGTATTGTCTAGTGGGCATAGACAGTGGTGACATATGTAGTTGGTGGCCAGATAATGTATGCCCATGCTGTGGGACAATGTCTTCCCATTGGCATACCAATGTAAGTCCCAAAGACAGTGGTACTCAGTGAATGCTCACTTAAACTGAATCCCAAAACTTCAGACCAGTAAGGAGCTTTAAGATTCTGTAGTCCAGTGTTTTTCAAAACTGGCACTATTAACTTTTGTACCAAGTAATTCTTTGCTGGAGACTGTCTTGTACATTATAGGATGTTTTGTGCATCTCTGATCTCTGTCAAAAAGATACAAGTTTCAACTCCTTGTCATGGTAATAAAAAATGTCTCTAGACACTGACAAATATCCCCAGAGAAGATGAGACACCCTGCTCTGGCCCAATTTCATTCAGAAAGAAAGAAACTAATTTAAGGAAAGTTGAGAAGCTCAACAAAATAAAATAATTAACTAGAAAATGAAATAGAATTTGAAAATAAAAACAATTTTCCCTGCCTCTCTTTACCATTCTATTCATTTCCTTACTCCAGAATCACACTGCTGATCAAAAAGATATAAATTATCAGCGATTGTGTTAAAATGCATTTTCTGAATCACTAGATACGGAGTTAGGCCTAAAATTCTGCATTTCTAATGAACTCCAGGTGATACTGCTGCTGATGATCATCAATGACTAGCAAAACTTGGATGACCGCAGACAAGGCTGGACTGCTCTCCTTTGTTTTCTGAAAGGGTTGGATGTTAGATTCGAATTAAATCTCCATTAAATGTTTGATTCAATTTATCCTTTAAGCCACCTGAACCTAGAATTTCTTTGTGAATTTCATCAGTTTTTAGTTCAGAATATTTGTTTAACTTTCCTTTTAATATCTTCTTTTATCAAGAGGCTACACAGAAGTGTGTTGCTTAATTTGCAAATATTTGGGGATTTTCTGCTACATATCTTGTTGTTAGCGGTTTCTAAATTAATTCTATTGTGGCCAGCAAACTGTATGACCACTTCTTTCAAATTTATTGAGACTGTTTAATATCTGAACATATGGTCTACCTTGATGAATGGCCCAGATGTACTTGAAAAAAATGTGTATACTACAATTGTGGGTATAGTGTTCTGTAAATGTCAAGTTGATTGTTTCAGTGTCATTTATCTTTGCTGATAGTCTGTCTACATGTTCTATAAATTACTGTCAATACTTTAATTCTATTGTCTTCTGGCCTATATTATTTCTGATGGGAAGTCAGTAAAAATTCTCCTTGTTACTCCTCTATATACAATGTATCTTTTTTTCTCCACTTTTAAGATGTTCTCTGTATCTTGGGTTCAGCAGTTTGACCATGGTGTTCCTGGATGTCATTTATTTATTTCCTACTAGAGTTTACCTAATTTTCTAGGATATGTGAATTGGCACTTTTATTAAATGGATGATTTTCAAATTTGTTCTGTTTTTCCAAAAATCTGCTCTTTTTTACCTTCCAAAAAAACTAAGCCATGTGCTGGTATTAACAAGCAAGTTGCTCCAGCAGCATATGAACTTCTTTTGAATTCTCTCCATACCAACCTATTTAGTGTCTACTCATTGAGGCTCTAGCACTGTCCATGAGTCTACTTCCACTGTGTACTTCAACATGGATTTGACTATTGCCATCATTTCTAGCATCTCTGAGAGCTCCATCTGAGCATAATATATTTATAGTTGTAGAGGGAATTAAAATGCTTCCCACATAAATCAGAAAACCTCAAGCTGTGACAGTCCTGCTCTGCAAGTCTTCCCCATACCAGAGGCTGTGGAGTAGACCCAGCTGCACTTTGGGTCCAGGAAGCAGACTACGTGGCAACACTGTACCTACACTGAGCAGAGAGAGGTTCCTGAGTCTTCCAGCTGAGAGACTGTGATGAGTTGGATAGTACAGAGTTTCTTAGTATTCATTATTAGCATTAACCTTCCATTCTACTTTATCTCTGAAGCCATGAAAAACAGATGGATATGGCTGCCCCATGATTCTGTCAGAACCGCTGTATACTGTTCATGGTTGCAGAAAACTTGCACCTCAGAGTAAGGCTAGTTACTTCCTGGAGACTCAGGACTCAACTTCACCTGCAGCCCTCTCATCCGTGCCTGGAAAGAGAAAAGCAAACACAAGTGATGTCAATGAAGAATTATTAATACATTTTCTAAACTTATGAAACTTCAAAACTTCCCAATGTCGGCTATGGAACTCTCATTCTCCCCACCTGCAATGTTAGTTATAAAAGTCAGGAAAACAAAAATAGAAAAGAAACCTCAAAGGCCCACTTGCCCCTAAACAACTCATTCTTAGGAGTGCTCAAATTTACATCTCTGTCATACTGTCACAACCCATGCCCTCCTCAATCTGATCTAGTAATGGATTCTTGTAGGTCTGAGTTCCAACTTCTTGAGATTATATTAAAATGAAAGATCTGAGTAAATTGCAGGAACAGTCAAGAAATAGCCTCCCTGTGTGCTCAGTGATTTTGTTTTATCACGTGCTCTCCAGTTCCTTCTCCTAATTCTTCTTAACCTCCAACTACCCATTCAGTTTTTCAGATATTCACAAAAATATTTCATTATCTAGAACTTTAAGAAAAGTTCCTCATTCATTCCTGGGTTAATTAGCTACAAAATAGACTACTGTCTTCTTTAGATAATCCCACATAGCCCAGATGTGGGTAATTTATTTTCATTAATAAATAGAAACCTGACAGAGATTCCCTTCTTTCCCACCCTCTCCACTGATGACAGGAGTTCAACTAGATCCTCCATCACTGGTTAAGGCAGAAGCTGTCCAGCTAGGGGATCACCCTGACCTCACTGTGAAGTTGCTGATGGTAGAATCTCCAACCTTTGAATCTGCCATACAAAAGGTTTTATTCAAATGAGCTATAACTGTTCCTTCCAAATTTTGTCAATTTAAGAGCATGGGAATCAGAATCCTTAGAATTTTTCAGTGATAATGTCTATACCACATGAAATAACAATCTTCTTAAATGCAATTGAGGAAAGACATAGCTACATCCCAGGCATTCAGTGACTAGGACTCTGTTCCACTTCTGCAAGCTTCTCACTCCTGCCTAGAAAGATGTGAGCCAAAGAAAATGAGCTTACATGCTCTAATACTCTATTTGGTTTTTTCCCACAATACAACTACCCTACCAAGCCCTAAGATGACCTAGCTGAAAACATACTCCCATCCAAGGCCTAGTCTTTACTTGCATTAGAAAATATTATCACATATGCTTTCTCTCTGATCAGAATCTGACAACTCCCCTCCACCAACAACAAAAAATAAAAAGTACCTCATAGGCCTAACAAATCCACAGTAGCACTAGCAAAATTCCCAGCAACTTTGCTATTTATTTTTCCTGTCTCCCTTTGGTCTCCAAAGAATCCAGCTCTAAAAAGGGATGATGAACCAGATTTTCTATGGTTCTGTTTCAGGTATTTTAAAAATAATCTAAAAAGCCAAGCAGAAACAAAAAATGCTCCCATCCCCTCCTCTCCCATCATTTCCATTCTCATGCTGTACCATCCACAACAGGGTCCTGGGACAAAAGAGAAGACAAAGACATGCACCAGGGAACTAAGACATGAATTCAGAGATACAAGGAAACCAGTGTGTACATACTTAAAAGGGGTCATAAAAATGTTCAAAATTTCTTAATAATAAATAACAAACTGGGAGGCAAGATGGCCGACTGGAGCCAGCTTTCCACAGAGGCTCCAGTCCAGAAGGAGAGTTAAAGACAGAAGTTTAGCAAGTAAGCCAGTGGTTTGGAGCTGAGCCAAGAAAGAAGGTTGAAGAACACACATCAACCCTGCTGAGGTGAGCTGCAACTCCAAGGAAACAAACAATAGGTATAAAATCCATCCAAGCTGACATGAGTCCCCTCCCCCATGAGAACAGCTCACAGTATACTCCATACAAACAAGCAAGCAGAGTTCAGATCCCCTCCTATTTTATCCCAAGGGAGAGACCCTCTAAAAAAAACTGGAACTCCTTCCCTAGAGAGGATTTACAATTGTGCCATGGCACTCTTCCACCAGGCATAAAACTATGTAAAACTGTATATATTCTCTACTTGCAATTCTGAACTCCCAGAACTCCACTCCACTCTCACCCTGAGGTGTGCAGGACTGTCTCTCATGGACTCCAGATTCTTGGGAATTTTCTTGAGAGGTGTGAACAGGGCACGGGCTGTTGCAGGTCTGTGTTGATTCTGCAGCATGGGAGTAAGGAGAAGATGGTGAACTGAGGCTGAGGGAACCCTATGGGAGAGGGAAAGGTGGTGCCCCATGGCACAGAGCAGCAGCAGCAGCAGTTGGAACAATAGGGCTCACACCCCTGGGGATATTTTGAAGAGACACTCCCTGCCTACATAGGCAACCAGAGGAAGCCGGGCATCTTCCCTAGTGGTAGCCACTGGCAGAACAGACCTGGGATGAAAACACAGGCCCCATGAGGAAAGGGTATGCCTCAGGCAGCACCTGCCTGGGCAGAGTGCAGGAACTAGAATACGCCTGCACAGAGATGGCATACTCTCAGGGCAGAGCTGAGCCAGGACTGCTTTAGTGAGCCTAAGACACACCCGGCCCTCAGGAGATCATAGCTGAGACAAAAGCAGGTAGGAAACCAAAAGTTGACCATGCCAACCCCAACACAGACTCCACCCAAGACAGATACCCCAGCTCTGGGCAGTGGCACAGACCAGGGCTGAGTCACAGTTTCTGTAATCTCAAACAGCATCTGAACTGCAGGGAAATATAGCTGAGACCAAAAAAAATGCTGCAAAATTGTTCTATTCTGTCAGCAACATCAATCAGGAGTAGGACTGAACTGCCCCAGCCTCCATTAAGCACCCATGGTTGTCAGGCCTCAGCTCCCCCTGCAGGATAGTGGGAGAGAATAGCAGCCTGGCTGAGGAGACATAGATCTCCCTGTGACGCAGGCAGGCGCAAACCCCTAGAGCATCAGCTCATGGAGGGAACTGGATCATAGCCCTGCAGGATTACCAGTAACTGGGTGTGACAGAGGTACAAGGTGAGGAAGAAGGCATGAATATTACCAGACTAATTCATTTGCTGGGTAAGTCCTTCTGCCCTCACAGAGCACCAGAACAATTCATACTTAAGCTGCCAGCAGTCCCAGAGACATTTTGAACTCTCCCACCTGAGACCGGTACTGACTGGGATAATTGATTTGGACCTCTTGAACTGGGCCAATCATCTAGGGACTATCTAAAGTGGTACCCTGGATATGCGGTTGTAGGAAGGTTTGGTTTCCTTTCCCAGTTGTTGCCTGTGGGGGTTTGGGTGACTTAATTGCTGGCATTTCTCCACAGCTGAGACTTCAACCCAGAGTAACTGATTCACTGGGGTAGGACAGAGACCTGCTGAAAACAAGACAGAGCAACTTAGCCCCTCCACACCAAGCAGGTCCCCAGTTTTTCCCTAGTGCAATAGCACAGTCAGGTCCTTTGCAACGCTCTAGGGAAAAAGGTACAGACACCAGTCCCAGCTCTTTGGCAAAGGGTGGGTTAATCACTCCAGGAGCCCCCAACCCAACTTCACCTTATCTGCTTATCTAGCCAAATGGTATAAAATAATCATGGGGCAGAATAAGCAGAAAAGCTCCAGTGACATGAATAACCAGAGTAGCTCAACTCCCCCAAGGAATGACATGGGGGACACAACTGAAGATCCCATTCATAAACAGATGGCTGAGATGTCAGAAATTGAATTCAGAATTTGGATTGCAAATAAGATTAATATAATGGAGGTAAAGTTGGAATTAGAAATTCAAGGAGCATTTCAAAAGTTGTCTGAAGAATTCAGTGAATTCAAAGAAAAAATCACCAAAGATTTTGACACATTGAGAGAAAAATTTGCAGCCCTCAAAGATCTGAAAAATACAGTAGAATCCCTCAGTAACAGAATGGAGAAGGCAGAAGAAAGAATTTCTGACACTGAAGACAAAGCTTTTGAATGCTCCAAAACAGTCAAAGACAAGAGAAATGGAGAGCAAAAATGAATCATTCCCTCAGAGAGCTCTGGAATAATTCAAAGAAAACTAATATTCACCTTATAGGAATTCCTGAAGGTGATGAGATGGCTTCAAAAGGCATAGAGGCTCTTCTTCATGAGATAATAAATGAAAACTTCCCAGACATGCCAAGAGATTCTGAAATTCAGATAGCAGACAGTTTCAGAACCCCAGCACAACTGCACCCGAATAAGATATCTAGGAGAGCTAGGAGATCACACTATAATTAACTTTGCCAAAGTTAAACTGAAGGAGAAAATTATGGAAGCAGCCAGACAGAAGAAAACCATAACCTACAAGGGGAAAAACATTAGAATGACTATTGAATATTAGATCTCTCTGCTGAAATCTTGCAAGCTAGAAGAGGGTGGTCATCAACTTTTAATCTAAAACAAAATAACTTTTAATCCAGGATCCTGTATCCAGTGAAACTGAGTTTCATTTATGATGGAAAAGTTAAATACTTTAATGACATTCACATGTTGAAGAAATTTGCCATGACTAAACCAGCTCTCCAGCATATTCTTAGACCTATCCTCCATAATGACCAGCATAATCCTCCACCACAAAAGTAAACTCACTCTAAAACTTTTGATCAAATTTCAACTTCCACAGTGGCGAAAGAATTAAAAATGTCCACTGGACTTTCAAAAGACTCGATGCCCAAAATTCTACCAGGCTGATCAATATTTACAATTAATGTGAATGGCTTAAATTGCACTCTAAAGAGGCACAGGTTTGCTAACTTTATACAAAAACTCAGGCCAGATATCTGCTACATACAAGAATCTCATCTTACCTTAAAAGATAAATACAGACTCATGGTGAAGGGATGGTCATCTATATTTCAGGCAAATGGAAATCAGAAAAAAGCAGGTGTTGTGAATTTATTCACAGATACAATATACTTTAAACCAACAAAAGTAAGGAAAGATAAGGATGGTCACTTCATATTTATTAAGGGTAACACTCAATATGATGAGATTTCAATAATCAACACTTATGGACCCAACCAGAATTCGCCTCAATTTATAAGAAAGACTCTAACAGACATGACAAACTTGATTTCCTCCAGCTCCATAATAGTCAGAGATTTTAACACTCCTTTGGCAGTGTTGGATTGATCCTCCAAAAAGAAGCTAAGCAAAGAAATTTTAGAGTTAAAGATAACCATTCAACATTTGGATTTAACAGGCATCTACAGAACATTTCATCCTAACAAAACTGAATACACATTCTTTTAAACAGCCCATGGAACATACTCCAAAATTGATCACATCTTAGGTCATAAGTATATCAGCAAATTTAAAAGAATAGAAATTATTTCTTGCATCTTATCAGACCATCATGGAATGAAAGTTGAACTGAATAACAACAGGAATCTGCATGCTCATACAAAAACAAGGAAACAAAACAACCTTATGCTGAAGAATAGCTGGGTCATAGATGAGATTAAGAAGGAAATTACCAAGTTTTTGGAACAAACTGATAATGAAGATGTGAATTACCAGAACCTCTGGGATACTGCAAGGCAGTCCTATGAGGGAGATTTATAGCACTACAAGCCTTCCTCAAGAGAACAAAAAGAGAGGAAGTTCACAACTTAATAAGATATCTCAAGCAAGTGGAAAAGGAACAACATTCCAATCCCAAACCGAGCAGAAGAAAAGAAATAACCAAAATCAGAGCACAATTAAATAAAATTGAAAACAAAAGAATTATACAACAGATCAATAAATCAAAAAGCTGGGTTTTTTTAAGATCAATAAAATAGATAAACCTTTGGCTAACCTAACCAGGAAAAAAAGAATAAAATCTCTAATTTCATCAATCAGAAGTGGTAAAGATGAAATAATAACAGATTCCTCAGAAATTAAAAAATTCCTTAATGAATATTACAAGGAACTCTATTCTCAGAAATATGAAAATCTGAAGGAAATAGACCAATACTTGGAAGCACACCACCTTCCTAGACTTAGCCAAGGTGAAGTGGAAATATTGAAAAGACCTATATCAAGTTCTGAAAGAGCATCAACTATACAAAATCTCCCTTGAAAAAAAAGCCCAGGACCAGATGGCTTCACCTCAGCATTCTATGAAACCTTTAAAGAGGAACTAATATCTATATTACCCAACCTTTTTCAAAATACAGAAAAAGAAGGACTATTACCGAACACAGTCTATGAAGAAACATCACCTTGATCCCCAAACCAGGAAAAGACCCAACAAGAAAAGAAAAGTATAGACCAATATCACTAATGAATATTGATGCAAAAATATTTAACAAGATCCCAGCAAACAGAATCCAGCAACACATCTAACAAATTATACACAAGGACCCAGTGGGTTTTATCCCAGGATTTAAAGGCTGGTTCAATATACTTAAACCAACAAATATAATTCATCACATAAACAAATTAAAAACTAAAGACCATATAATTCTCTCAATTGATGCAGAAAAAGTTTTTGATAATATCCAGCATCGTTTCATGATAGAACACTTAAGAAAATTGGTGTATAAAGGAAATTTCTTAAACTGATAGAGGCCATCTACAGCAAACCTACAGCCAATATCATATTGAATGGAGTTAAAGTGAAATCATTTACATTCATATCAAGAACCAGGCAAGGTTGCCCATTTTCCCCACTGCTTTTTAACATTGTAATGGAAGACTTAGCCATTGCAATTAGGCAAGATAAGGTGATCCAGGGTATCCACATAGGGTCAGAAGAGATCAAACTTTCACTCTTTGCAGATGATATGATTATATATCTGGAAAACACCAGGGATTCTACTACAAAACTCTCAGAAGTGATCAAGGAATACAGCAGTGTCTCAGGTTACAAAATCAACATTCATAAATTTCTAGCCTTTATATATACCAACAATAGTCAAGCTGAAAAAACAGTCAAGGATTCTATTCCATTCACAGTAGTGCCAGAGAAGATGAAATATTTGGGAGTTTATCTAACAAAGGACATGAAAAATCTCTATAAAGAGAACTATGAAACTCTAAGAAAAGAAATAGCTGAAAATGTTAACAAATGGAAAAACATACCATGCTTGTGGCTGAGAAGAATTAACATTGTTAAAATGTCCATACTACCCAAAACAACATACAATTTTA